>JBAMHZ010332291.1:0-12765 GCA_037177395.1 Alpinia galanga
ACAGATTGAGTCAACAGAAGTGGAAGTGGTGTAGCCGAGGAGATGACGATGAGCATGATACACACTGTCCGGGACCCATAAGTGTAGAATGTTTAATTTAACTTTATTTCCTTTTGTAAAAATGTTTATGATGAACTTTGGAAGTTTAAGTTTGACTGGGATAAAATATAACAGAATTTTCTATTCATATTGCAATGGATTATTAGAACTATGTATAAGGCTTAGGGATGTTTCAGTTTGACAATCAATTTGAGGACTCAACTATTTGGACATTAATTGACTGGTGATAATAACCAGTCGACTGATGATAATTAAATTTGAGCTAGAAGAGTTATTCACAAGTGCAATGTTTGAATTTATAGTAAAGTAGTCAACTAATAGATTCTATCAGTCGACTATTGGGCAAAAATTATCTCTGATCTACAACTTATAAAAGAGGACTTACTGAATATTTGAAGGAGTGAGATCTTGTAAGTTTTGGAGAAGAATGTTGCTACATTTCTAGACCTTAAAAGGCAATTCAAAACAATCAAAAGTGGTGGAAGCAAAAAATCATTGTGTAAATTATTATTTACATTATATTTCGCATTTTTTTCTTTCTATCTTTATATTTTTCTTGTTTACTTATAAGAAAATAGGATTGTAAAAGGTTTTTCGGCCTCTAGAATGTGTCAGAGAAGAAGAAAAATTAGTAGTGTCATCACTAAGACGATAGATCGTGAAGTAGAAACCAAAGATTCTTAAAAAAAAAGCAACTCGGTGCACAAAGCTCCCGTCATGCGGAGTCCCAGGGAAGGATTCATTGTACGTAGTCTTACTCTATTTTTTTTTACAAGAGGTTGTTTTTAGGATTTGAACCCGTGACCTCTGAATCATAAACCAACAACTTTATTATTGTGTCAAGGCTTCCCTTCTAAAACTAAAGATTTTGAACTACATAAAAATCGATTTGTGTTTACATTATTTTCTTATGTTTGTTTTATGTTTTTATTTTTCTGATGCATACTAATCTTTGATAGATGGGCACACATGAACGAGCAATAAATCGTAAATTGATATTCTTCCTCTAGCGATGCAACGATCCTAATGCTATAGTCATTGCAAGAAATAATACTCATAACCAATCAAGAGCTATCAAAATATCTATGTAAAGATCATTGTGCATTTAGAGGGATGAATAAGTGCAAGTTAAAAATTAAAAAAAAAAATATTCGTACAAATGCAAAGCTCAAATAACTCGTTAGTAATTAAATATTATATATAACACACTAAAAATAATAGAAACTAATATACAATGCTAACACAATTATTTAATATAATTCAAAGGTTTTTTTTCCATTGTCTCTAACTCGTTAAGTCACTTCATGAAACCATAAATTGAAATAATTTCTCTTTTGAAAGGTGGAGAAACTATAGACTAGTTTTCATTACAATACATTCATAAAGTACAAGAAAAACTAAAGTAAAACTTTATAAATAAAACTGCTGAACTATGAGCACTTCTAAATTTATTCTAATAGTTGATGAAAACTTCTCCTAAAAAAATTATAAACTCTCCAAAAGAGATCCATAGAATCAAGCCAACTATCTCCAAAATTAATCAGACCAAAAGTTTAAATACCTGATGCTAATTTAAAAAAAAACCTTTAAAACATCAAGTTTTTAATTCTAACGACTAGACCATCCAAGAGTAATCAACAACCAATCCTGACGTTCTGCAGGTCCCTCACTTCATGTCATGAGATGAACTTGCAAAAAATAATAACAATAATAATGAATGAATGAACAAATAAATAAAGTGAAAAAAAAGGAAAGAAATTTGACTACAAGCGTGTTATAATTTCCTGCATTGTGAAAAATGAAAGAGAATAAGTACAATCCGACGATATGTATGAGAAAGATGTTTAACGTGTGGACCGTCTCTTAATTACAAAACAGCAAAACGTATAAGCAAGCACAAAAGTAGTTGTAATTACAACCAAGGGGGAGCAGTTTGGAGGCAAAAAATCTTTGCAAATCTGCCGATACAAGAAATAGCATATGTACAATAGCATCTACGATGTAAGATTGGACGTCTTGGCTGCTAGATGAAGAAGCGCTCGCCTATGATAAACAATGCGGAGTTTTTTGTACTTTTGGATGAACATTGGAGGATCCATCTCCTTCTCGAGAAGCTGTCGGTGTAGCGCCTCTGACTCCTCATCTACTTCATTCATTCCATCTATAAGAGAAATAGAGGACAGTTAGTGTTTTGCATAGGATATACTGAGAGCAAATGGAAAACTAGTCGACTGATAGATGATGGCATATGATCCATCAAATTGTGCTCCAGTGTACATTTGTTTGATGCCTAATAACTTCCATGAGTCGATGGCTGTTATTAAAGTGGTGCGACTAAGTAACAGGATGAGTTGATGGTACACCCCCAAAATCAGAGAGGCACCACATCTTCTAAATTTAGAGGGATGTGGAGTTAGACATGGCTTACTAAAAATGCTCATCAAAAGTAATTACAATCTGGAAATAAACTGTGACTGAAATATAGCTTCAAAGGTATATATGAGGTACATCAATCTTGAAATGCTACAACACAAATGGTGAAGTTGGAAGAGGAAATAGCAGTTAATATAGAAAAAATGTGGAACCGCCACGTTAGCAGCCCCCCATCGCTGCCCCTACATGTAGCAGTTAATATAGAAGAACCGATAGAATGAGGATGAGCCTGTTGGTATAATACCAATTATCCTTTTTCAACAAAAAGGAGAAAAGATGAATGATTATCTTCTATTTGTACTCCATGATGGACTGAATGCAAACATTGTCTCAAAAGTACAACTAGTACAATCTCTTATATCACATGCTATATCAACTAAGTTCAAATTTAATATCATACAGTTAGGTCGACATTGCACTGAGGCCTTTCACCAAAAAATATCAGGTGTACCCTTAAGGTACTTAGCTGACCCGATAGAAGTTTATGAGTGAATCTCATACCATCATCAACTAAGAGTTCCTTGGTGAAGCTAAGTAAATGAACCTAGACCTTACAAATCTTAGGCACTATTTCAAACCATGAGAGTTAAGTGGTTACCCTGAAGCTTTTCCAGGAGTCCTGAAGGTGAGCAACGTCTCAGCGTTTCTTCTTTTATCCTCTCTAGTTCAGCTAATTTCTCTTGAGCAGCTGCCAACTCAGATGTCCGGATAACAGTGCACTGCATGCGAATAAAATTTAGACAGGAAAGAAGGAATTAGCAACAAATAACATGCGTAAACGAAGATCTAATTATAATTATATTAGGGATCATTTATATATCTATATAGACAGTTCTGTTAGCCTAAGCATCAGCTGCGTGCACACCCGTGCGCGCCATCGCTTGCCGTCGCCGTTTGAACGCCGATTTCGCTGGAATTCATCGCCGTCGAGCCACCATCCGTGCTATAGCCAACCCCTGAACCCTAGGGGGATGTCAGCGCCGCCAAAATCGGCCAAAATCCGGCCGCCGTTGGGCCGGACTCCGATTCCGGCCCGAGGCTGGCTAGATTCCGACTGCAATTCGGCCGGAATCCGACCCGATACCAGCCGAATTCCGGCTACAATTCCAGCCGGAATCCGGCGGTGGACGACGAGGATGGGTCTGTCACGGGGAAAGTTACTGTGCATTCCTCAACGGCGCTCACTGGCGCGGACAAACCTCACACGCAGGCTAACAAAATTCTTTCTATATATAGAGAGAGAGAGAGAGAAGTAATACGCTGAGCATCGGCCTCGTGCGCGCCCTTGCGTGTCGTCGCTGCCGTCGTCATTTGATCACCGATTTCTCCAGAATTCATCGCTATAGAGCACTATAGCCAACCCCTAAACCCTAAAGGGATGCCAACGCCATCGATCGTCGCCGAAATTTGGCGAAATCGCGGCCGCCAGTGCCGCGGCCACTGGCGGCCATGATTGGCTGGATTTCGGCCGAATTGCAGCTCTCGCGGCCGCGCACTAGCGGCTGCAATTTGGCCGGATTCCAGCTGCAATTCCGGCGGTGGAAGGCTAGGATCAGTTATTCTCGGCAGAGTTACTGTGCATTCCCTCGCGACGCTCACAGTCGCGCACAAATCCCACATGCAACGTAACAAAACCGATGCGCACCCGTGCGCGATGTATAGTAACGAGGAATGTACAATAGCTTCTCGCCATGACCTGCTCGTCATTGTCGTCACTCTTCAGTCGGATTTCAGCTGCGATCCGACAGGAATTCGGCCACAGTCCAGCCCAGCCCAGCCGGAGGGACATCGACAGCGATTCCAATGGGTTCAGGGGTTGGGCTATAGTGCCCATCACTCCGATGTCGAGCAGAAGCTTCGACGACGCGCGCAGATGAGTTACTGTGTATTCCTCATTACTGTGCAATCATGATTGATCGGCGGCGCAGGAGGCATCGTGCAGAGTATCAAGATTCTGTGTGTGTGTGTGTGTGTGAGAAACTAGAAACTCCTCTCAATTTCAATCACCAATTTTTATTCTAATAATGATAACTTCATCACAATTACTTGTTGAATAATAGGTTCAAGATATACAGTATTCTTGCAAATTTTCATGTTCAATAATTGTAATTATTTTCTCACCTACTTATTACTAACAACATTTCATATATTCAATTTAGTTCTACTTCACATAAATTTTTCTCGTTCAAGATTCTATTGGTGCAATCATGCCTCGGATATGTAGTTTTGACGTTTGATAGGATTTAAGTTCATGTGAATTATGTGGTATCTCATCTTCATGTTGAGTGTGCAAAAAAGTCCTCGCAAGATTGGAGACCGGATGTAAGGAAAGGAAGTCCAAGAAAGCTAGAGGTGGATTCTTGGTAAGAGTAAGTCTTCGTAGATTTGAAGACTAGATGCAAGGCAGGGAAATCCAAGAAGACCGGAAGGCAGATTTATTCTAAAGATAAAAGTCCTAACAGATTAGAAGATCCGATGCAAAGTGAAAAAGACCCGGAGACACGCACAAGGTTCGGCCATAGAAGTCCAAGGAACACTAGATTTATCTAGCATGAGGTATTTGTAGGACGAGGATAGTTGAAGATAGGCGTATTTCAAGCAATGCATCCCCATTTTTGCTATAGAAAGTTGCTCCTTTCGTCGTTAGTCCTATCTCGCTCTAATACCACTGGAGGGGGGGGGGGGGGTGCATAGCTTCGTCACGTCAATTAAAAAATTTACAATGGAAACACTTGATACAGCAAGAAACACACAATACAATACATAGATTTTACTTTGTTCACAACCTCCTAAGCCTGCTACTCCAAATTCTAGTCTTGGGGCTCTACCACACTAACAATTTCCTTCTCAGATAAAATCTGAAGGTGAAGAAACCTCTTACGATAGTTTATACTGAATATTGCAGTAAGAAAAAGATAAGAATATAAAAATCTTATATGGTCACTCTTCTTCTTTTTCTTAGAAGCACTTAAGAGCATTTGAGAGTTGAATTTGTAAGTTTGGAGAAGAGAAGAGAGTTCAAAATAGTGGTCAAAAATCTCTTTTATAATGTTTTCAGTTGAACATAATTTCTGGATAATAATCGATTGACCTTACCCTATTAGTTGACTGAAGTAGGTATTGACCACTTATTTGTCATTGAACAATCATTGACATCTGATATGTCAATCAAGTTAAAAACTTTCTCTTCAAAATGTCCAATTAATCGATTGATGCATGACAACAGTCGGCTGATATCAATCGTCTAGTCGAACTATGAACATTTTGTTTACTTCGAATATGATCAATCGAGTTGTTCAGTCGATTATTAAATATTTTGTTCACTTTTAATTCTTGATTAATCGATTGATTAACTTGCCATTAGGGTTATTGTGCAAAATCATGATTTGGGTTGTTACGTATCGATCAACCGGTGATGATCATCAATTGACTGATGCGTTAACTTTTTTATTTCAAAGTTTACTCATATCAGTCATACTCTAAGAGTTGATTGATGTGCAAAATTCCCAATCAGCTCGAGGTTTGACTCAACAATAATATTGGGTTTTGCGAATCCTAAACTTTCAAATGCAAACCCTCTTCAATTCTAGAGTATGAGTTGCTTGTTTCACTGATTTAAGTCATTCTAATGGCTAAAATACATCTATCTTCAGTCACCTTCATCTTCATCATATAAATACCTCATGTCAGATGAATCTCCTGTTTTTTGACTTAGATGTTTAGAGCTTCCTCGTCTCCAGGTACATTTTTGCCACTAAATTACCTGTATAATTTAATTATTGTTTCTTGTTTTTTCATATTTTTGTTCCTGCTGTTTTTCTTTATTTCATTTCAGTTTCTATATCAATGCTGCACTACAGAATATTGTAATTTGAGCTGTCAAAGGTGAGGCCAGCTTTTGGTAAAATACGATTAATATGGATTGCGTGAGCTGTCATTTTGAACCTGAGGCAGTTTTTGGCGAAGAAACTGTCTCATGTCAGGTTTAGATCTGGTGCACAGGTGGTGGCATGCATATCATTGGCACTGGAGACAGATTTCTCTCTGCAGTTGGATGGAATGGGAAAGAGGGATTAAATAAAAGATGGGAGGAGGTGAGGAAGATGTCCTGAGAATTACAAGCCAAGAGAAGAGGAGCAGTGACAATAGGTACTCGTTAAGCTACGTGTAGCATTCTCAAACATGGTAGTGAGCAGAACAAAGAAGAGAATGGGAGGAGGAATTTGAGGGACAGGCATAGGAAGAATGAGAGCACTACAGTGCAAGGGATTATTTCTTTTCTTTACTCTGATTGGCCAATTAGAGAGGGAAAAAGGCAAGATAGAGAGGAATAAGGGATTAGATTCTGTTTTTGTTTAAGAACATATTAAAGCATTTAAAAAAAAAAAATCATGATACTGCTGTTTGTGCTATTTGTATATCTAGCTCGTTTGCTTGTTTAAATCTTCAACGAATATAGAGATAACATCTTATTTTCATATTTTAATCACTATTGAATCAACAAAAAGAGATGGAAATAGATCTCAAAAGTTAAGAAGGATGGGATAATGTAAACAAAAATATTTGAAGCTTTAGAACAAGAGATGTTTGTCTTGCTTCAGTACTACGTACCAATTCAAAGTGTTAGAAACTTAAATGTTATTTCTACAAATTTATAGCAAGTTCTTTAATAATGACCTCGTATCCACATAACACATGCACTATGCTGAATCTCACTTGTTATGTACTTTATATATAATTATTCATCTCTATCACCTCGAATTTCCATCTTAGTTACTTCTTTCAGTTATTCTTTTTCAGCAGCACTAGCACTTTGTTCAGTTCCCATTCGGTGTCATAAAGCTTGTTAGAAACTTGTTGAATTGGTTTAGCTTGGACTTCTCTGCAGTCAGTGGATGTCTACAAATACCTCGTTTAATGTTTAATGCTTGTTTATTCTTATGCAGATTTCTGCCAATGGAAAGCTTTTCTCAGACCACACTTTTAGTTCACTACATTGCAATCCACAATTTTTGGCTCGTTGGTTGCATGTGGAAGCACATGGTGGAGAATTGAAGACTCGAGTCAAAAAAATTTCTCAGCAGAAGCATAATGAAGACTCAAAAGTGCTTGCTTTCAGCCCACTTGAGGCAACCCTTACCAGGGAAAGGAAAAGTGGATTGGTTAATGAAAGCTTGAAGGTAAAGAGAATGGAGCTCTCCATAAAGACTATATATGCACTTCTACCACTATTGCTGCTTGTATCAAGGACCAAGTTGACTACTTCCATGCTTGTGTTGTGCACATACTGGCAAATTTATGGAATTTTCAAGGAAATCTTTCTGGATTATGCTCACCACGAAGTCACTAGGAAATGGGTCTTGATATACTTCAAGCTGCTGCTGCTTGTGTTGGCCAAGATACCATCGTTGCTTTTGATTTACTATAAATTCCTTCTTAGTGATGATCAAGGCAAAAGCCAATAAGTTGGCAAATGACCAACCTAAAACTTTTGTTACAATCGTGTTATTTCTCACATTTCCCTCATGAGCTTGCTTATATGCTAATGCTCCACTTATATTTTCGCTTCTGATCATGGGAATCTTGACATGCTAATTTTCAAGTTTGTATGAGAATAATGCACAGTAACAGTCTTTTAATTACTATTCTTGTTCTCATTATTATCTGAAAATTTTTCATCTTGCACAGGAATCATAGAAATTATCATCAGATCACAACAAAATAGCATGCCATTTTGTTTTCACACACCATGTTACAATGGGAGCTTACTCCTAGAGTGGAAAGGTGCCTGGCAAAAGAAAAAGGTGCAAATTGGGTGGCCCATGAATACTCTTCCCTGATCAGCAGCACCCACTGAGCTATTCTCATACTATTATCAAGGTCTGAAGACTACAAATCAACTAACACCCTCTTGAGCTTCCAAAATCTATAGCCACCCTCTGAAATTTAATTGATGAGGATGAACCTATGATACTGACCCCAAGAGACAAAAAGAGGCCTTTCTTTGGCAAACAAGCACTTTGCAAGCTTGCACAGAATAACTAATATCTGTAGGTGACCTACCATCATGACCTCAAACTTGTATCATAGAATGAAATGGCAGTGGCAACAAGATTCTTTTGCTACATCAAGCAAGAAGTGACAAGAGACCTGAGAAAGAGTGACATGGCCATGTTTTGCCCAGTGTGTGGTCCTCAAAGCTGTCTTGCAGTTGGCATTTATTGCTGGAAGGAGGTCCTTATGAAATCTCAAGGTCAGTATATATAATATGCTCTTACCTTCCCTTTGGTTTCAGTTCATTCTCAGGACTCGCATTGAAAGCTGTAAAAAGAGAAGAAGAAAAAAATAATGAGAAAAGCCTGCGGTGCCAAGGAAGGCCTGAACAGGGGAGCCTGGACAAGCCAAGAAGACAAGCTGCTCTTAGACTACATTGGGGCTCATGGCCTGGGGAGATGGAGAACCTTACCTGCTAATGCTGGTAAGGGTGTTCATTTATTATTCTTTCTTACAAAGACAATATGACCGATGAACACCAATACAAGACAATCCTTAGAGGACATGCATAATGCCTGTGAATATGTTTTGGAATCATTTGCAGGATTAAACAGATGTGCCAAGAGTTGCAGATTGAGGTGGCTAAATTATCTGAGACCAGGCATTAAGAGGGGGAACATCACTGAGGAAGAAGAGGAGCTCATTGTCAGGCTTCATAACCTACTTGGCAACAGGTACATTATGGTGTACAATTTTTTTTAATCTTTATGATGATTTTTAGTTTAGAAAAACGATTTTGATTGGCATGCAGGTGGTCGTTAATAGCAGGAAGATTACCAGGGCGAACAGACAACGAGATAAAGAACTACTGGAACACCTACATGAGGAAGAAGAAAGGCTTGGCCACCGCCAAGTCAATTCCTCCGCTGAACAATAAAGTGGCACAGTCATTCAAAGAAAAAGGCAAGGAGCCAGAAGTCGTCGCGATCCAAACCAAGAGTATCCGATGCACCAGAACTCATTTTGCCGATCTAATACCTACCGATGAATTGTTCGGCAATATGACACATCCTGTTCTTCCTGATCCAGTGGCGTTGTCTGATTTCATTGTGAATGATTCAGCTAGTTCTCAAGGTGCGAGCAGAATCTCTTCCACTCAGACCATGCAAGACTCGGCCCTTTGTCAAGCAGTTGACAGCTTGAGTGCCACTTCTTCAGCTGACTTCAATTGCACCAGGATCTCCAAGAGTGAGTTGGAAGGTGGCCAGGGGTTTGATCCTCTCTTGTCTGAGGATGATGACGCATGGTTTCAGTGCTACTGAATCCAAATATATAGGCTGATCAAGTTTAGTTTTAGATTCACTAAATCGTCAAAGCATGAGCTAGATTCAAAAAATAATCTCTAAGTTTAAATTTTGCTTCAGACTTCAAACTCTAGTATTGCACTGAAATTGTATAACTTTGGTATCATATTAATGCTTATATCCCGGCACACTTCTGCCACACTCTGAAAGCATTCTCAAGATGAACTAAAACGAGCTTTAGTTTATTTGTTCTCTACGTGACTCAGTTTAGAAATTTATCTATTTTCTTTAATAAATTATAAAAGTCATTTTCCAAATCATATGAAGACTCCTGAACAGCCACAGATTAATATTTTATCACTCAAGTGTCAAAATTGGTGTTCTCAACCTGGAAGTCCCATAAACTTGATTGCAGTAAAATTAAACACGTTTTAATTTGACATTATCAAACTCCTACCTGCTTTTTTATAACAATTCATAGCTTAACATAATGATATCAATTAATGTTTGAAAGGGTAAAACATATTGAAATTTGACAGAGTCAGATTCCTAACTGCTACTTCGTACCAATTCAAAGCTTAGATTAATATCTCCATTAATGAATCTATATATAGATCTTAGAGATAGATATAGTTGCATCAAGAGAGAGAGATTTAGTTGTCGTCTCCATAAGTCAGAAGACATACAATTTACTGCTCCATCGATCTTGACGCTAACTAGATTGGGTAGCAGCCAGCAGCTTGCAACATGGCATCGCCGTCGTCGATGATTCACAGATTGCTTCTGGCTCTCTCCGTCGTCTCCGCAGCCGTGCTTGTTTCCGGCCACTTGTCTCCTTCTTTCTACTCGGCGACGTGCCCCAACTTGAGGAATATCGTGCGCTCCGGCATGGCCGAGGCCATCCGGCAGAAACCAAGGAATGCTGCCTTCGTTCTCCGCCTCTTCTTCCACGACTGCTTTGTTAATGTACCGTGAATTGCCGCATCTGTTTCTTCTTCTTCTTCTTCTTCTTCTTCTTCTTCTTGATATTGAAGGAATTGTGGATGTAACAGGGGTGCGATGCATCGATCCTTTTGGATGGCACGGAGGCATTCGCCAGCGAGAAGTTTGCGAACCCAAACAACCACTCCGCCCATGGCTTTGAACTCATCGACGCCATCAAAGCCAAAGTGGAGGCTGAATGCCCGGCCACCGTCTCCTGCGCCGACGTCCTCGCGCTCGCTGCACACGATGGCGTCGCATTGGTGAGGAATTTTAGATAGATTGAATTTTTTATGCTCTGTAGGAATTTATTTGAGACGTAGAGATTTGTGTGCGCAGCTCGGAGGGCCGAGGTGGACGGTGCAATTGGGTCGCCGGGACTCGCTGGCGGCGTACCAGGACGTCGCCAACAAAGAAATCCCGGCTCCCTTCAACGACCTCTCCAAGCTCATCTCCCTTTTCCGCGACAAGGGCCTCAGCCCGAGCGACATGACCGCCCTCTCCGGGGCCCACACCATCGGACTAGCGCAGTGCAACACCTTCGCCGCCCACATCTACAACGACTGCAACGCAGATCCCAACTTCGCCGCCAGCCTCAGGCGCGTCTGCTCTCCCCACGGCGGCAGCAACCTCGCGCCGTTCGACGGCGAGACGCCGTTCCGGTTCGACAACGCGTACTACCGGGAATTGGTGGCGAGGAGGGGGCTACTGCACTCCGACCAGGAGCTGCTCAACGGCGGGTCACAGGACTCACTGGTGAGGCAGTACAGCGCCGACGGAGCGGCCTTCGCCAGGGACTTCGCGGCGGCCATGGTCAAGATGGGAGCCCTCAGCCCGCGTCCAGGGACGACGGGAGGGGTCCGGTTGAAGTGCAGCAAGATCAACTAATTAATTAATTACGTATATTGAAAAACAAAGGAAGAATAAATCACAAGTAAATCATCATATTTATATTTGATTATTGTCCATAATTATTCCATATTTTTTATTTAAAATTTGAAAAATAATTTAATCATTTCTATCCGGCAAAGCATAATTTTTGTTAACTTCTCCTACTCAAAAGTTTTGTTTGTTTAATTTGCAAGTTTGTGGATGATAAACAAGTCTGAATTCCCAACAATAAAGATTTTATGCAAATTCAATAAAATCTAATAATGCCGGGAAAAATCTACTGCATCATCATTTGAGATTACGAAGATGATGCGATTGAATTTGCATAGATAAATATCTGTCTAAATTAGGTTTTTTTTCTATAAAAACAAAATAAAATGAAAATAAAAAAAATACACCTTAATTGCTAGTTATTGGACTGAGCTAGGATTGTATCTTAGAGGACATTAAAGAATTCAATTTATAATTATATCCTAATTGGAAGAGTTTAATGAGTCGACTTTTTCCAATGGAATTTAAAGAGTACTAATTCTGTAACTATATATTAGTTAGACGAGTGTCACAAACCTTCCTACAAGAAAATAGAGAATTCGATTCACGACTATATTGTTGGAAAAATATATGAGTCGGCATTTTAAGGGAGAAAATCAAATAAATTTCTCATAGACAATGTCAAAAATGATGTGATAAAAATTTACTGCATTATTTAAGATTATCGATGAAACTTTCTCTCGTAATGTGATTAGACTTGTATAAATGAACACACGTCAAAGGGGCTCATCGAGAGTTGTCGGATTAGGTCTCTCCAATGCCTAGATATCTTCCATAAAAGAGAAAGAAGAAAATGAAATGAAAATAATGAAGAAGAGAATAACCCTCCATTTGCATCTAAAGTTATATTTTAGTGAAACAATAACAATAATAACCATCTAATTTTATTCTATTAGGTGGGATCAACTATATAGATCATTATACGTCATTAAACTTTATCACATACTATATCATCATCTATACTTAAATATATTTTATTTTATATTATTATTGCTAATCAAGTTTTTTTTTTATTTTCTTCATTTGATGTGCGTATTTATCGTAGTTTTAC
>JBAMHZ010332510.1:0-12760 GCA_037177395.1 Alpinia galanga
TTGCAGATGTAGTAGATAAACGAACGTTGCATTTGGTATGTTGTAATATAATAAAATGTGTAATGTAATAGAATGTGTAATGTAATGTAATATAATGGAATTAATATTACATTACTATATTTGGTTAAGATTTGTAATGTAATCTTTGATTACAAGAGTGATTACATTCTTTTATTTGATATTTATTTTTATCGTACGTCATCGATCATCGATTGCTGTAGCAGGCCGGCGACCTGCGGCGGGTCGATGACCGGTGATCGGCAACTGATGACCGGCGACAGTGGGCGGCGATGAATAGCGGCGGGCGGTGGCGGCCGGCCGACGGTAGCGGCAACCGATCGAAGACCAACGGTCGCGATCAACAGTTTTTAGTCGGTGACTGTCAGCATTGACTTGTATTGACTTTATAATGTAATCTGTATTACATGAGTTTTAGTCCGTAGTCTAAATTACAAAGTTTTCTTATATTTTATAATCCAGATTATATTACATTACGATATTAAAATCATACCAAACAAATGAATATATCTTGTAATATAATCTAAATTACATTACAAGACAGAAATGAAATATACAAATAAAGTGAGCTAGTCTAAACGAGTTAGGTAGGCCAAGCATTTTAGATTTAGAGGGTCAAATAGGACTTGACGAACGGGCTAAATGAGTTTGACTATGCCAAGTGGATGCTGAGTTGACTGAGCCAAGTCGATTGTGTAGGTCAAACATGTTAGACAGGTTAGATGAGCTAAACGAATTAAATGGGGGGAACAAGCAAGCAAGCGTAATGGTTCGAGCGGGAGGATAAAACTAAGCTAAACGCGCGAACGTTGGCAAATGCAACTCGATGTAACACAATCATCGAATAAGTAGAAACAAAATCACCTGATCAGAGAAGTTTAACAAAATGCTACACTCCCACGATATAGGACTAAACGAGTAACATGTGCATAAACCAATTCACAAGCTTCATACTTTATTGAACGTGTAATTTACATACAAGAATTCTAACTCTACGAGGAAGACATGTTTTATCACAATAATTAGGAAGTAAACAGAAGGAAGAAACAAAAACAACAAATGACTGTTAATCTATGTACAATGTATGTTACAGGGAAAACTTTGGATCTTCTGGGATCCACCTTATTCGACATTGAAGCAGCAGCGGCGGCCGACAGTTTTCTATCCTGGACCAAGAGCTGCATTTATCCTCCAACCATGTTTGAGAAAGAAATTTTCACATGTGGTTTTGCACCTCGCATGAAGCTTCATATGAAAGTTATTGTACAATTTGATGGACGAAAGAGGCGTTCAACTCCACTATCACCCTTCGAAAATGAATCGAAATGGATCATTAGTTTCAGAATAGTTTTCTATGGATGAATTAAATAGGCTACAATATGGCCATTGAAGTAGAAGAAATTATAACCCTGCTGTATCTCAACTTGCATAGAAGCACCAGGTTCAAATTATATTAATCTTTATCAATGTTAGGGACTAAAACATTAAAGATGATGCACATGATATGGTAAAATTAGTTTAATTGCTCCTTGTTTCAAGACAAAGTCCAGATGTTTGATTGATCATGTAGTTGTGATCATGCATACTCTGAAACAGACAATCCCCTTTTCCCTTGCCAATCATGAAACTCGAGATTCATGTAAACTACAATATAGACATCACTGAATCCATATTTGGAGTTCATTTAGAAGAATTAAGAAATACTAGTTGTCGAGGTTAACAAACTATAGTGGGTGTTAAAGAGATCAAGATTGTTATCATTTTCTAGTTGTTTGTGCCTCTTCTTATGGTTACATTTTAGAAATTAAGCTCATTAAAAGTTAGATTCCTAATTTGCATTAAAGGGAGGGGGAGAGAGTACAAAATAGGATTGAAGGCCAGTAGAATCCAATTAGCATATAGTCATTGAAAATACAAAAAACCTTAAGTCTAAACTAGTGGAGTAAAGTTACCAAGACCAGGTGTTGCACCGCATTTCTCACGTAGCCATTGAAAGCTTCTAATTATAAAAGTACCAGTCAAAATTGGGTTGTTACTGACACTAATATATCAAAATATAATATCCTTCATATCTGCAAGACATCAAAAGGGTAAGTCTTTTGATACTGGTGAGTCTTGACCGACTATACTCCATCATTCCTATGGAAGTGTTAACTTGCAGTACTTAGCTAAGAGAGAAGCTCGAGAAGTTGAGTTCAACCAAACCATTTATAGTGTGTGAAATATGGTTCCACGTTATAAAACCCAGTGTAAGTTGTTTTTGTATTTTTTGGAAGCGCATATGGCTGATGATTGATTTGCCTAAGAAAGTTCATAATGATGTTTTGACAACAGGTGGTTTAGATGCACACTAACTAGACATGCATCGATGATTTATTTGACTCAAAGCTCTCATTCTGATATTTTAGATCACTTATCCTACTACCCACCTTGTCAGCTACCGCTCTATGAACCTTAATTGAGAATTTATGTTCTATGTTCTATTGCTAATTGACAATATCAACAAAACAAAATTGTCAAGAAGGGATGCTGCTTTACATGTTTTATTAGATTGTCATGCTGATTGAACACTAATCAACAACACACTGTCTGCAGTTTGACATACCCAGGAAATGCATACGACAGTTGAAATATCTCCTTGACACTGCTATGTCAAATTATCTTTCTTCTGCTTACGATGTATGTGTGCATTAATTACATAAATCTAAGGTGCAAACAGAATTCAGTATTCACATAACTTGCAGAAAGATTAGAAAACAAATAAATAATGGATGGAAGAAAAGTTAGAGCTGCTCACTTTAAGAAGTAACTCAATATTCCATGGAGAAGTGCCTGATGCTGAAGTGGTTTAATACTAGTGCCATGATCTTACTTTGACCTACCTTCCCATTCGACTTGACTATTGATTCTTTTTTGTCGATTTAAAGAACCTAGTGAGTTCCCTGTACAACTGCTCCCCCTCAAAAGGCTTTGTAACATAGCCATCCATTTCAAGCTTGAGGCACTTCTCATGTGTTGCTTGGATCACATCTGCTGTCATAGCCAATATGGGCACGTGCCAGTGTAATACATTCCCCAGAGAATCCAATGGCACCTCCCCATGCTTTATTTTACTATTTATATCCGCTTCCATCTCTCGGATCCTTCTTGTAGCTTCAAATCTAAAGAAACACATAAAGAAGTTATTGTCATAGGTCGAGAAATTATCCATGAGTCCTTTCACAAGTATATTTGAGACGTGAACAATTTCACATCTTCTGCATAAGAGAATTTTTTTTTTTTTAAACTTTAGAAACCTTGAATTTACATTCATGAAAAGAAGGGGGGCAAAACATTGAGAAGAACATGTAAATTATAAGGAAAAAATACAGCCAAATTGCATGCTAACGCACAGTTTACAACTAAATGGTAACAAGGCACAGCTTACACATCGTAACAAGGATGTCATATTATTTCTCAAGAGTAGACTGAATTTTGAGAAACAATTGCAGGAGAAAATGATGACAAGTGACAAAGTAAATGAGATATACCCATCAATTTCAGGCATCTGGATATCCATAAAACAAGCATCAAATATGTGTGGTGGCTTGAGCATATTTATAGCATTCTTCCCATTATCCACACAAGTTACTTCAGCGCCATATTTTTTCAGAGCCCCAGCAGCTACTCTAAGATTCACAATATTGTCATCAACAACTAGAATTTGTTTCCCACGAAGAAGGCTATGCAATGGCAATTGAGGAAGCCATCCATTCCGGGAATGTTCCCCATCTCCACAACCCATAACCCTTTGCAAAGATAGTTGGAGCATGCTCGCTCTGAGTGGTTTCGTGATTATAGCTGAGATACATTCCATTAAACTAGAAGAATTCCTTTTCGAAGAATCCGTAGGATTTGCCAAGAGAATGACCTTGGGTATATCCAACTGATCATCCTTTAGTTTGCTGATAATGAAAGGCCAGATGCTAGTATTCTTCAACCATATTTCCTTTTCGATTAGCACCAAATTTGTAGCGCCAGTTCCACTAGCTATTCGATTAAGAACTTGATTTGGGTCCATTTCGAGTATAGCATTTATTCCCAGCCTCTGAAGATGATATTTAGTAACTTTTGCTCGTACTGGTCTATCATCGACTATCAATGAAGTAAGCCCATGAAATTCAGATGATTTATACTCATTTGCATTAGTATAAGAATTTGTAAGGACTACTGTGAAAGTGAAAATGGAACCAATCTGAGGTTCACTCACAAATCCAATCTCACCCTTCATAAGACCAACTAGACGCTTGCTAATACTCAAGCCGATACCAGTCCCTCCATGAATACGAGAAATTGATGGTCTCACCTGCATGAAAGGAGTGAATACCCGTGATTGTGCTTCATGAGGAATACCCACCCCTGTGTCTTCAACAGATATGATCAGGTTTATTAGATCAGAAGGTGTTGGCACAAGTGATGGATCGGATGCAGAGAGGCCCTGTTTGAGGAGTTTAAAGTTTTTCCAGCTGCTTCTTCTATCTGCCACTGGGAAGGCACTCAAGCTATTTGTGGAATGGAATTCTGTTTCCATGTCCAACGAACTCACTTCTTCAGTAAGATGGACAGTCAGGTGTATATGTCCTCTCTCCGTGAACTGCAAAAAAAGATCTAAGCATATTTGGTAGCTTCAATTGAATATTCCCCAGGACAAAACTGAATACTTGCCTTTATTGAATTTGCTATCAGATTTGTGATGATTTGGCGTATTCTTCCATGGTCACCAATAAGTACTTCAGGAACTTGATCAGAGACAAATACTGCTAACTACACAAAACAATCAAGCAGCACAACAGAGAGAGCACAAGAGAAAAATATGTAGTTTGTGAAACAAATAAGTACTAGTAAGATTCTAAAATTCTTAATACCTCTAGTCCCTTCTCCTGAGCCTTCCCATAGAACAGTGACAAAGTATCATCCAATACTGCTCGTAAGTCAAATGGCATGGCTTCAAGCTCAAGCTTACCCGACTCAATTTTTGCTTGATCCAGAACCTCATTGATCAGCGAGACTAGAACTTTACCGCTGGCATGGGCAGTTCTAACATAGTCTTCCTGGGTCATATCCAGATCAGTATCCATGAGCAGTTGAAGCATCCCTGCGAAGTAAAAAATTGTTAGCATCTCATCAAGTAATTGTCTTGAATAGTAATCCAGTTAAAGACATTTGTACTCACCCAATACACCATTCATTGGAGTTCTTATTTCATGAGAAACAGTCGCCAAGAACTGATCAAGACAGGGTACTGAATATTATGTGTGCAAAGCAAGCACAGGGAACCAATAAGAAACCATCAATGGCCATAATGTACCTGAGATTTTGCAACATCTGCAGCTTCAGCTTGTTTTTTAAGTTCCATCATTTTCCTATAATCATCTTCTACCTTTACAATGCGGCTAACAGTGGCATGAAATATATATCCTACTAATAGAGCAATCACGAGAGTTCCAATTGATGTTGTTAATGCAAGCCAAGGCAAAGAAGCTTTCTCTTTGAACCTGTTGAAAACATAAAACATGTGAGAATTGCCTTTTTTTTTTCTTTTTTGTTTTATTATCAAAGTCAGATCCATAGGGAGGATTAGTTTTCTTCTAAAGCAAATCTATTAACAGATTTGTGTAAATTACCTGCAATGCATCTCATGCTTTCTTATTGGATCACCAAAATGAAGGGTACTAATATGGAATATACCAGTACCTGTCATAGTTGAACCATACATGCTAATTGGTCGATCAGGATTAGTTGTATCATAAACATTGACCACAATGGAATGCTTGCAAGCAAGTTGGTGAAGTAACTTATCCACTAGAGATTCAACATCAAATATTCCACCTAAATACCTGCAAATGTCGAAACATGAATGAAGTTAAATTTTCAGGCATGGAGATTCTTGCCTAGCATCTCTGCTAAAAAATGTTAATGCATAATTAGTGTATGAAGTACTACCCAATGGCTGTTTTGATGCGCTGAACTGGTGTTGCATTTGAAGGAAGGTCTGATTTGTAAACTGCATATGTGAGAATAACCCCAAGTCTTTTTGATTTTAGGAGGGGAAAAGGAGCAGTCAAAACACCCTTTCCAGATTCCCTTGCACGTAGGATGTTTTCACGATCTTCCTGTGAATAATAAGGAATTATCATTGCTAGATGAAAAGCCTAGGAATCACTGGCAATTCATTGGGTAAATTGAGAAAATTTTCCTAAAATAAGCAAAATTGAGCTTATTCTCGAACATGTAGACACTCAGCATGATGTTTTGAAATTACAAAAATAAAGAAAAGGCATACATATTCTTTATTGTTAAAGTTGATTAACTACCAACTTATCCCAAAAGCTTGCTACATTAGGAAAGAGAGCGATTTTATTTTATCTATTGAACCACACCAATGGGCATGGAGCCTCCAAAAGCTTCAACACACCTCAAACCTATCATGACTTAGAGATAGTTTTTCTTTTAAAAAAAATTTACACAGGTGGGATTTGCACCTTAGACCTACTGCTCTGATACTATGTAAAAGTTTATTAGTTATCCACTTATCCTAAAAGCTCAATTTGACAGGAAAAGGACCAATTTATCCAAGGACCAACCAGGCTTGTCCATGTGGAGCCAATGGACGTGGATCCCCCTAACTTCAACATTTATAAGAAAGAAGCAATTTGTTGTTTCTAAGAATAAAATGGAATAACATATCCAGGTAACTTCATAAACCCCTTGACTATTACAATAGCTAAAACACAATTGGCAACTCAGTATTATGATACCCATATTGTTGCACAGTCAACAGAAGATGATTCAGAGTGTCTACAAGCATGCCTTGTGTAAATATGGAATCAGTTGGCACTGATTGGGAGGAATGTTAAGCCCTTGCCTATACGCTGCCACCTTAGAGATTGCTTCTCCTTCTATATAGATACTTCCACTTATTTGAGACTGCTGTTGTCGAAGAGTAGTATTTAAAACTTTGGTGTCTCCCAATTGTTTTAAAAAGGGAAGTTTATTCTAGCCCAAATATAAAAGGCAGAATATTTGAAAATTAATAATACATCAATGTTCAAACGTATCATATTGATGGGAAGTTAACTTCTTTTTCTAACTGAATACATCTTTATTTGTATGTGAAAATCAGAATTGTAGCTCATTTCTGTGTCTACATATTAACCTTGCAAATGGCATCATAGAGGCATAGACTCCTTTTGGATCACTTTTACAGTAAGCCAGTGATCAATAATTTAACATGTAATCCAAAAGGGTATGAAAGTAGATCCAGAAAATTCATTAATTGTTTATAAATTCAGAAATTACTCAAGCATCAACCATTGTATAAAAAATTAGTTTGCCACGTCAAAATAGCATATGAACTATAAGGAATAACATATTGTTAGAGCTAGCTGACAAAAATTACATAAGCACATAAATGCCTTGTAAATGTAAATAATTGATACAAACACTTATATACTGACAAGGAATTGAAAGTCATCTGAGAAACAAAAGCTTGCAATTGATCGTAACATTCATTCTGGACCCAGAAAGATAAACTCATCAACAAAGTTACTTAGCAACATTAAGTATGCTGGCAGCAATACCTCTAGCTGATTAAAATTTTAACACTGGAAATGAACTTAAAATTTATTGTTAGAATATTAGCTTCCAGATCCTTTCCTAGTCAAATACCACATCGATAGATTTAAATTGTGTCATACTGGATGATACAGGTTAAACATACTGCTCTGACAGTATGTCAAGACGAGTAGAAGGATGGAATGCACAATGCTAGTAAAAAAAGAACAGTTTGATGCACAAAGTTCCCACCATATGGAGTCCCAGGAAAAGATCTATTATATGCAGCCTTACCCTGCTTTGCAAGAAGCTATTTCCAGTCTATCATACTGAATGGAATGCACAATGCTAGTAAGTTGGAAAATTTATGAGTATAATCTTATATTTTTAAAGTTTCAAATTCTAACCCCTTCAGAGTTATATTTCATAATGAGAAAATTCCTCAAATACTCAACTTACTATAGCAAATTGTAGAGGAACAAATAATTTTAAGGGAGTTGAGAGTATGGTTTATCAAAGAGCAAAGAGATTATGCTGAGTAAAATTGAAAATTCATCAAACAAATATAGGTCAGAATGACCAAACTGATGCCAGTCTATTTCCTGTGTATATATAAATCAACAATACAGTACTATGGTAACACACTGTCTTGGGATTGAGACGTATATCAAAACTAAGATTTAAAATCTTGGTATCATGTAAATCTGTATAACTGGAAATAATAAAAACAGGAAATTCTGTTAAGTCATCGGAACTTGAATAAAAAAAAAGCAATGAAAGTACTAAAGTAGTACTGCATCCACGAGCAATAGTTATTTCCCGTCCTAACATACATACAAAATTTAGGGACATTGCAATGCATTCTAAGCATAAGAAAAACTGTCAAAAAAGCAACTATAGTGTCTCACCTTTCCTGTTAACATATCAACTGAAATCACATGCTTATAAGCATCCTGGGCAAAGATAACAGGAGCATATTCATCTTGTATATGAGATATCTCTGGGCTCTCAAGTTCTGCATCTACTTCTCGAGCTGGGGGCTGCTCTGTTAAATCCATTTTTTTAATTCGCCAACCATGTTGTTTCTCAAACAGTTGTCTTTCTGAATGTAGCACCTTTACAGCATATGCCACCCCACTAGTCAGTGGCCTCTCAAATGCAGTCCTTTCAGAATATTGAGCAAAAGTTATCTGCATAATGATCCTTTTCACAGTCAATATAACTAAGGGTGGCAAAATCAGAAAATACATGTTATTACAATAGCAGCAAACTGAGGCAAATATAGCATTGTAATCAACAAATCTTCAATGACTTAAACTTAAAACAGCATATATAACATTGAATATTCTATGAAAAACTAGTACCTGATCAATAGCAGATGGTTCCTTGGCATGATGAAAAGTTGAGATCATAATCGCTAGGGCCTGCAGATGGTTCATGCTGACGTTAAACTGATCCTGAAGCATTCTTGCACGTTCATCACACATGCTTGCTAGCATCTCTCTCCTCTTTTCTACTGCTTGAGAGTTCATAAACCAAAAAATCCATATAGCACAAAGGACCCATCCGGCTAACCACAGGAATAGCAGCCTCCTCGAGGTCTCCTTCACCTTCTTTGTTCCAAAATAATGGTTACACAGATGATTCTTCAAACCCCTCGCTGAGAACTGTTTCAGCCAACCCAAGAATAGACTGCACTTCTCACTAAGAAAATCAGTCTTCTGCTCCATTATTTGAGCATCAATGAACCAATTCATGGATAGCTCAGAAAGTTCCACCGACATACCATCAAAATAGTTACAGTAGACTAAATCCTGAACCAGTTAGTCAAAGAACTCATCCATATCACGATACACTTACACCTTTATCTGAAAGCCAGTTAGTCCACAACATAAATTCTAGACCCGAGATGAAAGGCAAAATCCTAAGCAAAGAGCAGAAGATAAGTGTTGAGTGATGAAAGACCCATAGTCAAATGTCATGTTTTATCATATGCTTACATTTTTATGATGTTATAATTTCTCAATTTGAACAGAAGATATAAAATTTGTAGTCTTACTTTTGGATTATAAACAGTAATAGTAAATATTAAGACTATGATGTTAGAGAAGAGAACTCTCAAGCTTTGTGTATGGGGGAAAGACAATCTAAGAATCAAGAAACAATTAGCACTACGAAAAAGATTAATATTGCAGATATGGGAATGCTAAAATGTACATGTGGAATCACTAGAAAAGTCAAAATAAAGCGACCAGAACGCCTACGATGAATAAGATAAGAGTAACCTTTCACTCCGAACTCGAGCTCTTCCCCGGTTCAACCCTCACGCCTGATCCATTCCCGAGAAACCGCGAAGCGAAAAAATCGACATCCTAGGCCCCGACAAAACATCCACACAGAGAAACGGAGCCGGCCCGGCGGCGGAGAGCATCAGATCAAACCCGACGGCGAGTGTGCTCCGCGGCAAGCAAGGGCTCAGCTGGGGAGATCGGTGGAGGAGGTGATCGGGGAAGGGACGGCGCGCTATGCGGAAGCAGAAGATGCAAGAGGGGGGAGGGGAGAGATCTGGCCTAGAGCGGCCGGCCGGTGGGAAGTCGGCGGCGAGGAGGGAGAGAAGGGGGATCGGAGGGTAAAAAGCGACTGCGCTTGCTGGCGAGCAGGAAACGGCGTTGGTTGGAAGAAAAGTGGGAAACCGGAGTCAATGACTCGAGTTAGTCGGTAATAACTTCTTCAGTTTTTCCAGTTATAGTTAATTATAAGCTTAAATTATAAACCCATTATTTTTTTTATTTTAAAAAATAATATATAAATTAAATTAAATTAAATAACTACATTTTAATTAATTTTTCACATCAAATTGCATCTCTCTTTTGTTTAATTTTAATGTCTTCGTTTAGTCTCCATTTAATTTATAATTTCATTTAGTTTAAATAAATGCTTTTATTTTGTTTAACTAGGTGTCTTCCTTTAGTTTTTAAAATCTATATATTTAATGGTGACACTTTATATGAAACTAATTCCCGAATTCGTCCCAAACACTTTTTGATCTTTTAATTAATTTATTTATTTGCTTTCTCGAATTCATTATTCAAAATATTCATATATTCCTAGTAACAACGTGTTGATAATCACTTTTTTTGTTTTTGTGTGTGTGAGTGATATCATTGTTAGATCAACACTCGCTTTAATATGATTCATGGTGACTTTGAGCACCTAAAGAGACAAATAGATCAATTTAAAAATATATATATTTTTTAAATAAAAAGGGGAAAAAATCAATGAATCCTTGTTGAGTAATTTCTAAGGAAATAATATTATTTTCTTTTTCTACCAACCGTGGATTATAAACAAACCATCCACCCTAAATATTATATATTTATGTGCACTCGTATGCAACTCATTCTCTAAGAATACATAGTATTATCATCGCATGATTGTCAGCCATCGTTCGCACTATATCCACCACTGAACTAAGCAAGTGCTTATACAGTCCAATTACGGTTGGATTTCGATCAAATTGTGGTTAGAATACAGCTCGATCGCAGTTGGATTTTAACTGAATTACAATCAGAATTCGACAATCGACATGCGATGCCAAGCATGAGCACATGCGAAAAAAAGAAGTTACTATACGTTTCCATTTCTCACGCACAGGCATGCAGATATCTCCTTGAACCTTATAGGATCAAACGGTGGATAATGAAGGTGCTCACGAGTGTTCATGGATGAATTGTGTAGGATACTATATATATATATATATATATATTATCCTACACAATTCATCCGTGAGTACCTTCATTATCCACCAGGACGAGTCTTCCCACCAAGACCAACCTACTAAATTCTTTCCCATTTAGAGTAGATCCGATCAGTGAGTGTAGTGTATGATCTCTCCCCAAACCATCCCCTTTGAATAAGAGCCCTCTGTCGTCTTATTGATCTTTCGCTCTTAACTTAACTTACCACTCGTCCTTGCTTTGGTATGGTGCATCAGCTCCTGATCGGATGGTGAATAATGAAGGTGCTCACGGATGAGTTATATAGGAGATCATTCCTCACACACACACATACACATATATACATATATATATAACTTATCCGTGAGCACCTATATTATACACCGTCCGATCGGATGAGTACTATAGCCCAATCCTTAAACTTTAGGGGATCAGATGATGGATAATAATGGTGCTCACAGGTGCTCATGGATAAGTTGTATAACATAATATTTCTATATATACATGCATTTCTATCTAGGCATACCCAATTTGATTATCATACCTAGGATATCAAATAATGCCATTTTTTTTATTTTAATTGAATAAATGCATGACTGTGATTATTGTTGAGGATCGTGTGATGTGCTAGAGGGTGTGAATAGTGATTCATTGATTGCCTTCATTTACATTCGTATTCGTCTATAAAATCATTAATGCACAGTGGAGATAAATGTATAAACAAATGTAAAAATAACAAGCACTTACAACACAAGCGATATAACATGGTTCGGAGATTCGCTCCTACTCCACGATGATCTTTAAGATGGATCACTCCTCTAGCAAGCTTCCACCAGATTCTCCTTTGGATAACTACTAAGGTGGAATAAACCTTCTTGTACATCCTGAGCTTACAATAAAAACAAGCACAAATACAAATACATAAAGTATTAAGCAAGAATACAAGTAAAGAATATTTTACAACATGAATGCTTTGTCGCTTGTACCTTTTGGTTGCTTTGGATGACTTGGAAGGTAAAGAATTCACCAGCAACTTTCCTTTAAGATCACCAAGAATCATCACTCAACCTCTTCCACAAGATCTCCTTTTATAGACTCTTCAAAGGCTAATCTTCCACTATCAATCCACTGACCTTATCCATCAGTCGACTAATCAAGTAGCCGTTGTGATGTCAGACTTCCGATGACATAATCCATATCGGATTTAAGTGAATTAGTCAACTGCTCACAATACCAGTTGACTGGTAACCACCATCAATCGATTGACCAAGCTTCTATGTTGCGCACAGTTATACCAGTCGACTGTGTTGGTGCAATCAACCTAAGTCACGATTGACCATACTCGAGTTGAACTCGAGTTGAGTTTTGATGTTTGACAACTTGTGTTGACAATATGGTTTGACCATATGTGT
>JBAMHZ010332728.1:0-12756 GCA_037177395.1 Alpinia galanga
AGAAATACAGTCGACTGGCCATAACGGCCAGTCGACTGATCAGTCGACTGAAGCAATTCTTCAGTCGACTGATGGCTTGAGTCGACTTTGGTCGAGTTCCAACTCGACCCCAGTCGACTGGTAATGCCCCCAGTCGACTGGTACACCTTAATATAAGTATTTTACACATAAAAAGACTCCCTAAGCCTAGACTAAGCCTTCTAGCTTCTCCATCAGCCTTGCGCCTTCAGGATCCCTCCGAGTCCACGACTCCTTCATCCTGCGCTTGCTTTCAGAAGCTTCCTTCGGCTTTGTCATACTTTAGAGTCTTCCTTTGCCAAGATTCCACTTGGACTTTTCCTTGCCGAGCCTTCATCCTCGGACTTTTCTTGCCAAGACCACACCTTGGACTTCCTTTGCCAAGACCTCATCCTTGGTCTTTCCTGTCACTCAATGACACATGTTAGATCAACATTATTGCCTAACTTAGATTAATTGTCCAAACATCAAAAGTGAAGATTAGGGCACACTTGCACCAACAAAGTCCAACTGTGTAGTCTTGGCAAATGTAAGTCCAAGTGTGTAGTCTTGGCAGTCTAAAAGTTTAAGTGTGTAGTCTTGGCAGACGTAAGTTCAAGTGCATAGTCTTGGCGGTTTAAAAGTCTAAGTGTGTAGTCTAAGTAGACATAAGTCTAAGTGTGTAGTTTTAGCGGCCTAAAAGTTTAAGAACATGCATGGTTCTTGACATTGGACACCCGATAGCATGACTAGGTCGATGGAAGCACTTGAAGACTAGCGTATGGAGGTGTGAGGCTGATGGAAATGACTTGAAGACTGAGGTCTAGGTTAAGGGGAGTCACATGTGTGAAGGGATCACACTTGGGAGTGTAAACCTCAGATTTAAGGTTTACCAATCGACTGGTATGGTTGGCCAGTCGACTTGGTGGAGACTAGTGAGTTGGACTCGACTGGTGCTTGTGTTCGGGCTTTTTGAGCTCGAGTAGTCAATTGAGTTTGTAAGTCAATCAACTGGTGAGCATTAGTCGACTGGTGATAGACACCAGTCGACTGGTGAATTATGGCCAGAGCATAGAAGCTCGTTTAGTCGACTGGCCAGTTGACTGGGCCGATATCAATCGACTAGTGATGGACACCAATCAACTGGTCTCATTTATCCAAAGTGGATTGAGCCGTTAGATAGTTATTGTCTCACAACGGATACGCCACCAATCGACTAGTGAAAGTAAATCAGCCCAAGAAGACTATTTAAGAAGAACTCATGGGAGAATGAAGGATGTTGGTTCAAGGGCAACTTGAAGGGGATTTGCTGTTGCAATCTACACCTCTAAGTCATCCATACAATCAAAAGCTACAAGCGCTTAAGTAATCACAGTGTTATAAAGTTTTCTTTACATTTGTTATTTAATACTTGTTGTATTTATATCTTGCTTATATTTCCTTACATTTTAGTTGTAAGAAGATTGGTCCATCTTAGTTTGAGCTAAAAGGAGGAAAGCTTGTGAAGTTTTTGTTGTGAGAGTGATCCACTTTACGAATTATTGTGGAGTAGGAACTAGAGTTCTAAACCACGTTAAATCTCTTATATATTGTGCTTATTTGTCTTTATTATTATTACATTTATCCATACTCCGCTGCGCACTAACATATATCGTAGATAATCAAGCGTACGACGATAAATTGAGAGAAATACTATTCACTATATTCCTCTAGTGATTCAAGGATTCTCAACATCTGTCATTTCTTATATCAAAAATTTAATTGTAACAAATCAATAGGATCGTAGAGTAGGAAGTTGGAATTTCGAATCGTGTTAAATTACTCATATTACTTAGTTTCCATTTCGGTTTACTTTATTTCCACGTGTTCCTACACTGAACACCTCTCTGTTAAGCCTCAAGGTGAAATGAAGAAGAGACGTCGCCACCTCATGCCAATACGTGGCATCCGATGAATTTAATACGTAACCTTGAACTTCTTGGTTGATAAGAATTAGATAGAGAAGGAAATAACTTAGTATAAGAGGTAATAATTGAAGATAATTCTAAATTAACATTTCAACAATAAAATAAATAATAACACAAAATAAAATAGTCACAATAAATAGAGATTTAATTTATTTATTATTTAGTAATTAATATATATTTTTATTGTGAAATGGTAAAGAATTAATTATTATTCCTACTAAAATGGTCATATTTTCTTATTTAAAAATTTGTTTCAGTTGAGTCAATTTAAAAAAAGAGTCCAGATTTTTGCGTTTTAATTATTTTCTTCTACAGTTTATTAACTTCATTTCAAATTTCTGAATGGCCCGACATTTAAATTGGGAAGAAGCGTGAAGCAAGCAGTGGGACAGCAATATTTGTTGGGGCTTCAAGAATTTAGAAGTGCTTTAGGCTTCGTTTTGAAAGGAGGTGCGGGAAGTGAAAGTAATACAAGCAAAAGAGTAAATAAGAAAGAAAAAAAAATAATTATTATTTGAAAAGAAGTGAGGAAAGGAAAAATAAAAAGAACGGGAGGATAACTTTTACCCCGTCGTACTTGTAAAAAGTAAAAAAAAATTACACTCCAATTTAAAATGCAAACTTTGCTTCTTCTTCTCTTCCTTTCCCTTTCATTATTTACACTTTTCTTTATCTCATCAAAATAGAGTCTTAGTGATTTTTAAAAGGCCAATAGCTTTAGAAGTGTCTTGATGGATGCATGATTTATTAATTTAGGATTTTTTTTAATAACAGATATTTAAATTTTTGAATCGTAACTAAAAATATTTGAAAGATTATGCGAATATCTTATTATTGTACCGTAATTGGAAGGCAATTTATGGCATTTTTTTAACGTCGTTGAGGGATGCATGATTTGTTAATTTAGAAAAAAAACAACATATTGAGTTGGATTTAGTCAGCTGATTGTTTTGTACGCCGAATCCGTTGCTGCGGGAGCGGGCGCCCGATGTGTCCGCCTACAAGATTCCCATTTGTCAAGTCAGTCTGTTTACATACTAAGAAAAGCCTTTCGCCAGCTAACGGATTCCCTACCTCACTCTTCATAAATAGCTTCTCTCCTCACCTCCTCAGCGCTAATTTTCGACGGCGTAATCGTCACCCTTCCTCTTTCACATGGCGTCCGAAGAGGTTGAGATGCAGAGCATGGTCAAGGAGGAGAAGCTGCGGAGGAGGCGGAAGGACAAGGGGGAAGAGGAGGAGCAAGAGGAGACCTCGGTGGAGCGGGCGTTCGAGGGGCAGCGCGTGCCGTCGTGGCGGGAGCAGCTCACGGCCCGCGCGCTGGTAGTCAGCTTCTTCCTCTCGGTGATGTTTAGTGTCATCGTGATGAAGCTGAACCTGACGACGGGGATCATCCCCTCTCTCAACGTCGCTGCCGGACTCCTGGGGTTCTTCTTCGTCAAGCTGTGGACGAAGGCGCTCGAGCAGACTGGACTGCTTGGGACTCCCTTCACGCGACAGGAGAACACCGTCATCCAGACCTGCGTCGTCGCCGCCTACGGCCTTGCTTTTAGCGGTATGCGATTCCGAAACCCAAAAATCTTTGCCTTCTGCCTTCTTTCCTTCTCGACGTTTTTCAAAGATGTCATTTCGAAATCTGATATTTCTCCTTCCACGGGTTTCGAGTATGGGGTATGTTCTGTAACGCAGAAGCCACTGTTTTGCGTTTCTTAATCTCTGAATTTTTTTTGTTTATTTTGAGAAAAGATCATTTACTTTGTTCTACTTTTAAGATTGAAATTATAGAGCTCTGATGGCGCTTTAATTCCTAAAAATTTCTGATTTCTTCTTTTTGATCTTGATCTGCTCCAAAAGTGTGATTTTGAAGTGTCTTTATTATACTTCAAGAGTAATCTTTGCGTATTTTTGTCTTTGAGTGTTATGTTCGTATTTTTGTCTTTGAGTGTTATGTTTGAGGATATGCTCTTGAAATTTTCATGGTTTTTGAGGATTGTGGATCGTGGAACTTTAGCTTTCTTTCCAATAATGCGTTTGGAAAAAATAAAATATATGATTTTGAATGCTATTTTTCACCTATCACAGACTTGCTGTCCTTACAAAGACGGTGGGTGGGTGGGTGTTGTCGGCATTAATAGAACTTTGCAGGGTTGAGGGATCATGTGGATTTTGTAGTCTTCAGTTGATATAAGATAGTGAATTTAATCATCTAAAAACGGATAAAGATCATTTTTTTTTACTTTGATTATTCTTTTAATTATTCTGAAAACATTGTATCTGTTTTTAGGAAACTTCTACTCTTTTTTTCTCTTCAGAGATAATGAGTTCAGGTAAAGTTAAAAAGGAAAACAAGATCTTATGGATATTAGAAGAGAACAAACTATGAAAAGCAAAAGAGTATCTCCCTACGATATCAACTTTGATATTGTCGATTCCTAAGAAATTATGCGTTGTTTTCTTTTCTTGTTTTTATCACATGTGACATAGCGTGTCACATGGGGAGTCATTTTTGTTTGACCGCTTGACATCTTTAATGTGAAATTTTGAATTTTAAGTTAGTAATGCCAATAGAGTGGACCTGGCTTGGAGTTCATTTGATTATTCATAAACAGTGTGGGTCCTACTTTGGATAGAGATCACCACAAAAATATTTCAAGGTCCGTTCCTGTAAAACTTGACTAATTGTATACGTTGAACAAACCAAGAAGTCAAATATCAACTTGTAAGCTCATACTTTATCCATGTTTAGTAATTTTTTTAAGATTTATAGTTGACGATATGGTTTTCTAGAAAGACTTCTAAGATTAGAGTATCATTTCGGACCTTTATGTACGAGATGGAAAACAGTTTCTCCGGAAACCATTTTGGTCCACTGATGACAATTGTTTCAAACTTCAACCCTCAAAACAAAAAAATTATTTTAGACTACAATTATCTATTACTGTCTTTGTGGATATTTTATTGATGATGAATGACCATTTTTTTTATTGACAGGTGGTTTTGGAAGTTATCTTTTTGGTATGAGCTCAAAAATTGCTGCTCTGACAACTGAAGGAAATAATGCTCAGAATATAAAGGACCCAAGTTTAGGATGGATGATTGCATTTATGTTTGTTGTTAGCTTTCTTGGTTTATTCTCCGTTGTGCCGCTCAGAAAGGTTTGTCCAATTTTCATTCTTTTGAAGATTGAACTTGCCTATAGCTGTCAGGATGCTTACTTAAACTTGTTACAGATAATGATCATCGACTACAAGCTGATCTATCCAAGTGGTACTGCTACAGCATACCTTATCAATGGCTTTCATACATTGAACGGTGAAAAGTTGGCGAAGTAATAAACAGTTGAATTTTCATTTCTCTTTCATCTTGGAATATCCAGCATAACTTATGTGAAATTTTGATTTTTTTTTTTCTTTTTTGGTTTTTAGGAAGCAAGTATGGATGCTAGGCAAGTGCTTTATTGGTAGCTTCTTATGGGGATTCTTTCAGTGGTTTTATACTGCTGGTGATAATTGTGGCTTTGCATCATTCCCTACCCTTGGTCTTAAAGCCTATGACAACAGGTAGTTTGGATTGCCTGAATTTGTTCTATTTAGTTGTTTATGTTGAAATTAATCAGTTGAAGGTCGATCAATATATCTTATAGTTAGAATTTATAAGATTGAAAAGTGTAATAATGGGTACTGAGGCAAAGTAAATACTATTCGATAGAAAATAAGATTCATTTAGCTGACCCCAAATAATTGATAAGCATGGTCAAATAGTATGAACTTGTGGCATAACCTTTTCTTTTACAGGTTCTACTTTGACTTCTCTGCAACATATGTTGGAGTTGGAATGATCTGCCCATATTTGGTGAATGTATCTGTTCTCCTAGGAGGCATCCTTTCGTGGGGACTCATGTGGCCTCTTATAAATAACCAAAAAGGTCATTGGTATCCAGCTGATACCCCACAAAGTAGCCTACATGGTTTGAATGGCTATAGGGTAAACCTCTGTCCATTTAGAATGCCACTAGTTTTTAACTTGCTTTTGTTAGAATTGCATCAGACATATTTTCACTTCTTAGTAGTTGTTTTCACTTTTCTCTCCAATACTACTCATTCTATATCCACGCATTGTACAGGTCTTTGTAGGCATTGCCATGATTCTCGGTGATGGCCTTTATAACTTTATCAAGGTCCTACATCGAACAATCACTACCTTCGTCACTGCAGCACGCAAAGGTCCCAGCACTCTTCCTGTTACAGATGATGACAGCCCTGCACCTGCTATTGTCTCTTATGACGATGAAAAACGAACTCAGGTCTTCCTTAAAGATCAAATTCCGCAATGGGTAGCATATGGGGGCTATGTGGTGGTTGCTATAATCTCCATCATTACTCTTCCTCATATCTTCCCTCCACTCAAGTGGTACTTCATCTTGGTTGCTTATATTTTCGCCCCAGTTTTAGCATTCTGCAATGCCTATGGATGTGGTCTTACAGATTGGTCTCTGGCTTCCACCTACGGGAAGCTTGCTATCTTTGTAATTGGAGCTTGGGCTGGTGCCGCTCACGGTGGTATTCTTGCTGGCCTTGCAGCCTGTGGTGTCATGATGAACATTGTGTCAACTGCCTCAGATCTTATGCAGGACTTTAAGACTGGTTACCTAACACTGGCTTCTCCCCGGTCTATGTTTGTGAGCCAAATCATTGGGACTGCAATGGGTTGTGTGATCGCTCCAAGTGTTTTCTGGCTTTTCTTCAAGGCCTTCAAAGATATTGGCGAACAAGGAAGTCAGTACCCTGCACCCTATGCCACCATCTACCGTAACATGGCAATACTTGGTGTTGACGGCTTCGGCTCACTACCGAAACACTGCCTCACTCTTTGCTACATTTTCTTTGCTCTCGCGATTATGATCAACTTGACAAGAGATCTCGTTGACCCGAAGATTGCACGGTTTATACCAATACCAATGGCAATGGCTATTCCTTTTTACCTTGGATCATACTTTGCCATCGATATGTTTCTCGGAAGCGTCATATTATTCATCTGGGAAAAGATCAACAAGCCGAAGGCAGAATCCTTTGCTCCAGCAGTGGCATCTGGTTTGATATGTGGTGATGGGATATGGACTCTTCCTCAAGCCGTGCTTGCACTTGCTCAAGTAAAGCCACCAATCTGCATGAAGTTTCTTTCCAGGAAGATGAACGTCCAGGTGGATAATTTCATTTCGTCGTTGTCTTAAATCACTCCTTGATTGCCGATGGGATAAAGTCATCCTAATTGTGATTATGGCTTAATGTAATATTGCTATTTTTTTCACTCCTTGTTTACTTTGCTTCCTCTCCCAGCCAAAGCAATAGCAGTTGTGTTACTAGTAGCGCTTTATCTCGATGTGCATATTTATAATGTCTGAATCCAGAATATAAAGTGGAAATGTTGTATGAACATTCTCTCAGTTCTAGCTAGCATTTTGGCAAATAAAGTGTATAAAAATAATGTTTGTGCATGAAACGATAAAAAGTTATCATCGTGTGATTTAAAAATTACAGATTTAAATTATGAAAATAATCTCTGTAAAATATAATTATATATAATAATATTTTTTAGGATTTAATATTGACTGAAACTTATGCACTGAATTGTGCTCCTTTGTTCATAATAAAATCTTTTGTTCAAAATGAGATGGATCTTATGCTGATCTCCACTCTGATACATCTTACATTGATTTGCAAGTTTGGATTGCTGTTTTTATTTGTCAATAATAATAATGAAACTGAACTATATATTTAGAATCGACTGTAGAAATCTGATTCTGGAATTATAAGTGAGGTTACATATATTTATTCTATTCAATGTTTTTTGAGCCACCTTTGGATTCTCGTTGCCGCACGATTATATATGTATGAATTGTACGATTATATACGTATGAATTGTTCGGATTATGCTCAACTATGCTATTTTTCTTTTTTTTAAATAATATTTATTTATTTTTGATGGTGCTCGGAGTCCCTTATACTTGTCCCGAACGTCATAGTCTCATTCTCGGGCATCAAAACCCTTTTCTCGAGCACTTGTCTATCCCGAGTGCTACACTTCCCTGACCAAGCACTCGTTCGTCCCAATCACCAGAGTCCTTCATTCATCCAAGCACTAAAATCCTTTTCTCGAGCATCGTAGTTCTTCCGAGCATCAGAATGGTTTTCTCAAGCATTAACTTGGTCTCCCAAACACAAGTCTGTTTGAGCACCAGAGCTCCCTCTCCCAAGCGCTAATCCGTTTGAACACCAGGGTCATTGTCCCGAACATGAATATGCTAGAGCACCATATTTTTGCCAAGTACTGTGGTTAGGCCTAAATGTTGTGGAATTTTCAAAGTATTATCAGGCTGATTAGCTTAATTAACCCACCTCCCCATGTGTCCATTCACGTGGCATATTCTTATCTACACGACACCTAACAAATGAAGAGGAAATATGACAAGCAGAAGCTCCCCACAATACTGATCTCTATCAACCCTAATGACTGTCTCTTAACAACCCTACAAAGGGTATTGAGGTTAAATGAGCTTGGTCGGTAAGGCAGTTCCCATCCCCTACATAAGGTATGTGAAAGGCATAGGGCAGGGAATGATTCGTTCACTGGTATGTGAAAACAACTCTCCTTCTCTCCTAAACTCTCTCCTTTCGTTGTCCTCATTTTTGTTCCTTTCTTCTACTATGTTTTTCCCATTTCCTTGATAAACTCTGACTTGAGGGTCAGAGAGGCTGCATCGGCAAAGCCGCCCCACCCCTTAACATTCAGTTCCATTGCAGACTAGGAGCCTCGGCTACACTGCCCCAAGTTTAGTACATGTCGTCCCTTAGCAGCGACAGAAGAGGAGTTTGAGTGTGCCGAAAAGAGACATCATCAAATTTGTTCCATTTGTGGAAACCTGAGCAAAAGGTCATAATGGCTCGTACCAGAAGGGTTATAGCTAGACAACCGGTGGAGGAGAACTCTCCCTCAAATACGCCAAGAGAAGGTACCCGAGGGTAGCCGAAGGTTCCATGACCAGGTAGGATCTTATTCTATTGGTGGCCACTATAGTTGATGAAGTATTACAACAAACTGCTCAAGGACCTATAGGGAAAAATAAAGCATCGGTGGGAAATTCAATTTTAATCCCAAGAGAGGTGCAAAGCTTGAGGGACCCCACCCCATCTTACATCGAACGTCCATTGATTAAGGAAGATTCTGTGGTGTACCATCCGAGAAAACAACCTATTTAGTGTAGGATCGTTGGATGCCACTAGAGGGGGGGGGTGAATAGCATTTTCCCCAAATTATTCGTTGTTCGCTCGGTTCAAATCCGTGTTTCTATAAATCTCGTTAATGCATAGCGGAATAATAATAATAATGATAACAAAACATGAACACAAACACAACACGGAGATATAACGTGGTTCAGAGCCCTAGCTCCTACTCTATGGCGATTCGTAAGGTGAATCACACCACAACACCAAAGGTTCACTACCTTTGCCTCCTTTTGGCTCAAACCAAGGTGGAGCAACCTTTTACAACAATATTACAAGCTACAATAAGAAATACAACAAGTATTACAACAATAATGAAATACAAGTAAAGAACACTTTACAAATTGAAGATCTTTGTTATTGTAGCTTGCAGTAGTTTGGTAGCACTTTGAAGGTCTGAAAAGCACCAACTTTCCCCTTCCAAGATCACCAAGAACCAGCACCTTCAACCCTCCATTGAGCTCTCCTTAAATAGAGTCTTCAAAGCTAAAATTCTGCCATCAGTTGACTGATCAGTCGAGTCCACTCGACCCACGAGTACCAATGGCTCTCTAACGGCTATTTCTACGCTGGAAAAGTCACACCAGTCAACTGGCCAAAGGCCCAATCGACTGATCGAGCTTCTGAGCTCTAGACAACCCAGTCCAGTCGACTGGTGGAGCCAAAATGGCTCAGTTGACTCAGTCTGACCACTCAAGTGCCTAACACTTGAGTCCAATCGACTGATGACATTATCAATCAACTGATAAACCTCAAAAGTGAGGTTTACACTCCAAGTGTGATCCCTTCACACTTGTAACACCCTTAAGCCATAGACCTCAGTCTTCTAGCCACTTCCCTCAGCCTCACACCTTAGCGATGCACCGAGCCCATGCTCATCATCCTTCGCGCTAGCCTTGTAGTGCTTCCATCGACCTAGTCATGCTATTGGGTGTCCACTACCAAGACTACACACTTGGACTTATATGGCCAAGACTTCCGCTTTGGTCTTTTCCTTTAATAAGTCACAACTTGGACTTTCCTTTGCCAACCCATGTTGGACTTTCCATGCCAAGCATCCATACTTGGACTTTCCATTTGCCAACAACAAGTTGGACTTTCTCCATTGTCAAGTCAAACTTGGACTTTTCATTTGTCAAGTCAACATACTTGGACTTTCTCCATAACATATATGGTCAAACCATATTGTCAACACCAAATGTCAACTATGTTGTCAAACATCAAAAGTTAACTCAAGCTCAACTCGAGTACGGTCAATCATGACCTGGGTCGATTACACCAACATACATCATTCCTCTCTTGCTTTATCCTATTTGGGGAATAATCAAGAATACACTGTGGCTAGACCGAGAGCTTACGAACTACCTCGGCTGGGCAGAGAGGATATACCACTCCTCCCCGCTTCACCCTGTTGAGGAAATAATCAAGCATACACTCTAGCCAGATCGAGGGCTTAAGAACTGCCTCAGTTGGGTTGAGTGGATAACACTCCCCTCTATTTTACCCTGCTGGAGGAATAATATAGACTGAGGGCTTACAAATTACCTCGACTAAGCCAAGTGGAGACAACATTCCTCCCGCTTCACCCTGTCAGGAGAATAATCAATAATACACTCTAGTTGGACTAAGGGCTTACAAATTACCTCGGCTGGGTCGAGCGGATACATCACTCCTCTCCGCTTTACCTTGTCAGAGAAATAATCAAGAATACACTATGGCCAGAATGAGGATTTATAAACTATCTCAATTGGGCTGAGTTAATACACTGCTCCTCCCTGCTTCACCCTGTTGAGAGAATAATCAAGCATACACTCTGGCCGAACCGATAACTTATGAACTACCTCAGCTGGGCTGAGCGGATACATGACTTCTCTCCGCTTCACCCTATCAGTGGAATAATCAAGAATATGCTTTGGCCGGACGAGGGCATACAAATTGTCTTGGATGGACCAAGCGGATACACCGCTCCTCCCCACTTCACCCTGTCAAGGAAATAATAATGAATATACTCCGGCTAAACTAAGGGCTTATAAATTGCCTCGACTGAGCTAGATGAATACATCACTTCTCACTGCTTCACCCAGTCGAAGGAATACAATACTTCATGATAAAATGCCTGAGCTAATCCGAGGACTTATGAACTACCTCAATTGTCTCTTCTCCCCTCTTCATCACTAGTTAGGGGAATACTACATTTCATATAAGAATGTTTGAGTTAAACTGAGGACTTACGAACTGCCTCAGTGGGGTCAAATGAATATATCTCTCGAAAACTACACTTTCGTAACATAACTATACAAACATAAATATTCATGACACAATGGAATAATACACTCACCAAAGTGTTTGCTTTCTTTTACTTTCCCTCCTCCCAAGAGACACCTCCCTTGTCTCCTCCCCTAAAGAAGTATCTCCAGTATGCCACTGTAAGACATGGTGCTTCTCGCAAACCTTCATGACTCTCCCCCAGTTAGTTCGAGGTTGAGGAGGGTACTCTGTCATCATTACCCCCAGGAGTTTCACCTAGAGGGCCTCTGACCTAGGCTTATTTAACTAGGATATGCTGCTTTTTTAATCAAGTTGGAGCCTTCAATTTGTCCCTTCGTAGTCTGTTAAGTCTTCTACATTTCTTCTACATTGATGTACTTCTTGACTCAACCGAGTAACTTATTGTAGCTCCCTGAGGATTTCTTCACCAAGGAGAAAAAAAAGCTCCTTCCTTCAACCCTAGAGAAATTGTCGCCATCAAAACCTCTAGGGTAGTTGCAAGAACCTCTAGAGCAGCTCAAGTAAACCGCTGGATAAATCCCCATAGCCACTATGTTGGTTCTTGTTTCAAATTGAATAGATTGAAATTAGTTTGTTGATACTTCTTACAGATGGAAAAGTACTATAAGAATGCATTGTGTAGGTCCTCAAACCCTATCAAAGATCCAAGTCAGAGTAACTGGAACCATCTTTATGCCGAGTCCACCAAGGTGGTAATGAATATCCAACACTTGATGGTGTTAGAATACTGATGTAGTAGTCATGTGTTCTCAAACTTGCAGAAGTGCTCTTCAGGATCCGTTGTGCCATCATATTCTCCCATATGATGAAACTAAAAATTAGAAGAGAGCTTTTTTAGTAAAATCTCCTTTGTGAGGGGAGATAATTTTCTTCGCATTTTATGCGCCACGGGCTGACTATCTTCTTGCTCCTCACATACATAGCGTGGGCCGCTTAGAATTAGCGTGTGATCTCTAGTTGACCTATTACCTTCTTGAACTTCCTTTCCTTTTTAGGGTCCATAGCTAGAGGGGCAAGGAATACTAGCTTCCCCAAGCAAGGTTGGACCCCTCCTTCGTCCGAATGGTTTTTGGTGAGTTTTGGGGCAAGAAATAGCATCACAATCGAGTGAGTCGACTGACCAGTCCACTAGACAAGACCAGTTGAGTCGCCAGTCGAGCCGCACTCGCTTAAGTGCTTGGCCATTTAATTCAGTCGACTGGACCCAGGGTCAGTCGACTGAT
>JBAMHZ010332835.1:0-25096 GCA_037177395.1 Alpinia galanga
TTTCAATATTGGTCTCTAATTAGAGACCGATTTTAAAAAATCGATCTCTAATTTGAGATCGATCAATCAATTTCTAATTTAGAGATCGATTTCAAAATCAATCTCTAAATTAGCCATCGATTTCAAAATTGATATCTAAATTAGAGACCGATTAGATATCAGTCTCTAAATCAGAGACCGATTATATATCGATCTCTAATTTAGAGACTGATTTCAATATCGATATCTAATTAGAGATCGATTATAATTGGTCTCTAAATTAGAGATTGATTTCAATATCGATATATAAATTAGAGATCGATAATCAATTGATATATAATTTAGAGATCGATCATCTAATTAGTCTTTATTTTAGAGATCAATCGGTCTCTAATTTAGAGATCGATTACAAAATATATCTCTAAATTAGAGATCGATTATAATCAGTCTCTAATTAGAAATTGATGACAAAATCAGTCTCTAAATTAGAGATCGATAACTAATCAATCTCTAATTTAGAGATTGATCATCTAATTGATCTCTATTTTAGAGACTCATCATCCAATCAGTCTCTAATTTAGAGATTGATTTACAATCAGTCTTTAATTTAGAAACCAATCTTCAATTCATCTCTAATTAATTAGTATTATTATTATAAAATATTTGTATTTATAAAAAAATAATGATGATGTTAGGACCTCGAAATCTCCATAAAATCCTCTTTTATAAGGTTTTCATTGAGCTAATTTTTACCTATCAGTCAACTGGCTTTATACCTAGTCGACTGGCCTTCAACCATTGCACAATCTGTCATTCCAAAGATATGATCCACATCGGATTATAATGCACCAGTCGACTGTCAATAGTACTAGTCAACTGTCCTATCCTAACAGTCAATTATCGATTCTTATGTGGTTTGATACAATGCCACCAGTCGATTTTCCTTTTCTATTAATCGACTATCAATTCTTCTATACCCAGTCACAATAATATCAATCGATTAATCATTACATAAATCAACTGTTTATTATAGTAATCAACTAATCAATCCATTCAACTACCTTAGTTTTTTTTTTAAGACTGGGTCTCTCCCTCTTGCGCCCATCACTCCTCTCCTATTTTTCGATCTCGTGCTCATCTCTTTGCAGCATATGCCTTCGGTCCTCCCTCCACTGTGGTCGCATCCTGTCCTCCCTATTTTTCCTCACCTCCGGTCGGTACTTCGCCCCCTCTCCCTTCTCCCCTCCCCTACTCGGTCGCGCAAGGGTGCAGCTGCAGTCGCATGTGGAGACTTTGCTGGATTAGATTTATGAGATTTTTGAGTTTCTTGGAGACTTTGCTAGATATATGAGTTTCTAAGTTTCTTGGAGACTTTATTGAGTGATGTGGCTCAGATTTTTAATCTTCTGAAATGGATGAAAACGGATTCTCTGGTCACAACAATAATAATCTCTAGTCTCTTCTCCTGAGAAAGTTAATACTAGGTCAGACAATCATTGGTGTCCCGGCTAACAGCCCTCCGATACCTAAGTTAAAACCTTCAAAAAAAAAGATGAACAGATCATAGAAGAAAGAAAATATATTAAGTGCAGAAAAAATAATAAAGAGGAAAAAGAAGAATATCTCTTGTGTCGTTGGAAGAATGTCCAAGATAGAACTCATCTTGTGATGAAATTTTCATCCTGTCCCCTTTTCTCCCATTGTGGATTTTCAATTTTCACCATGTAAAATATTCAAGGCAACTCTTGATTTCTGACATAGATATCTCTAAGGATTTTTCACCAAACCACTTCTACTAAAAGCAGCACAAAGACTCAATTGAGCAAGAGCAAATATAAGATCATTTGCTGCAACAATCTCGATAATCTTGGACCTCTTCTTCAGAAATTGTAATTTCAAAAATCAGTGGATATTAGAGTCGTATGCATCAAACTCTCCTCATGCAGATAGATAACTCCAGAATGTTGTTTAATCCTAGAGCTGAATCCTCAACGGTGGCTTCTTCAGGTGGTTCTCCATAGCCATAGCACGCCGCCACAAACTCTGGAACCCGGGGTGAGGGCGAAGGGTAAACGCCGAGAGCTTTCAATGTCATCAACAATTGAAATTGATCCATAGTTTCTCTTGTAGAAGAAATTGATAGGAGTAATGTATGACAATAAAGTTGAGCGATGAGACTAAATGGCTCCTTTGAACTAATGGTGAGGGAAGGGTGGCGAGGGGGCTCGTTGGAGTAATCTGAGGGAGCTGTGAAATCGGAAGCTATGAAACTAGGGAGCTCCGGTTGATGAAACCGAGGCGATGTGCCTCCTCCTCCTATGCGAGAGTGGTTACCGAGAAAGAATATAAGGGCTACTGCTCCAGAGAAAGAGTGGCGGCTATTGAAGCTCTCTCTTCCTTAGGGTATCCCTTCTCTTCTTATTAGGTAAGCTATGGCCTGTGGATTGGACTGGGCCCAATTTCAGTAGTATGAGACCTGAAAACTATCGGTTTTCCAGAATTGTATTCTGAGGACGGTATAAAAAATGATACTTTAGTTAATTAACGACTGGACCTTATCAAAACTAGAGGCACTGTATTATTTGTCAGTGACCCAAACATCATAATTCCTACAGCCGCTAAAAATACCAGTAAAAAGCATGCCCAATCTGATGACATTCCAGTTAAAATCTTCTTGACTCCCAATTGTTTATCTTGACATTTAGTCACCTAATTATAGCAGTAGCAATGGGAATCTCATGCATCTACAACTTACATAAGCTGCATTTCTGACAGACTTTGAGATCCAACATCTACTTAAGCAGTTCATTCTCAGTGCAATAAGTTGGTTACCCAGCTTCCAATTCAAAGGCTAAGATGAGAAATTTTAAGCAATAAAGGGGTTTATAATTTTAAAATTATGCCTATCAAACGTATTAAACAATTCAACATACTATCAATATTATGATATGAACAATGCATATAGAAATACAAGAATAATAAACTTTAACTTTTATGCTTTGCAAAATAAGTAGCAATGCAAATCGCCCATTTAACAGAGAAAAAGCCTGAATGATGACCTAGCCATCATGTTTTTTGCAATTGAGTTACAAGTATAAACTGGTAAGCAATACCCAGCTAAATCTGTTATTATAATACCTACCTCAGTACCTGCCGAACTGTGACCAGGAATCATCAACCGATCATCACCTTAACCTTTGAACTATATGAGGACCAGGAATCATCAACCAATCATCACCCAAACTTTTGAACTATATGAAGAAGCACAATATTCCTTATCTGTACGCTGACCTGCTTATCCGATTAACAAACCCCCAATATTTCGCCATGGATCTAATCACCCAATGTAACGAACAGAGAATATGAATAATGCTCACAGTGCCAGTCATTTTCCTTTAGCATGTACTGCAATCTCCTAACTGTTGATTTACCTAACAATTAGATACAGAACATGTTAAGCATAAGCAACATAGCTGAATCCACCAACTAATATATTATGAATCACTAAATAAAGGGATACAGAAGTTTGAAAGGGCAATTAACATTAGATGTTTCAGATAAAGAACAAGGGACACAAGAAGTTCGAAAGAAGAAATATCAATCATACTAGATCAAGAATGAACTGACAAATTTGCAATAATTTCCAGGAAGAAAAAGAAAAAAAAGAAGAAGAAGACGAGGACTAGCGAACAATAATGGACAATAGACCCAAAAACACATGCGCCAAATGATCAGATAACCAGATAAGCATAACCATCATAGCTGAATCCAGCAACCAATCCGTTGTCACTCACTGAATAAATGGATACAGAAGTTTGAAATAGCAACCATCATTAGACGTTTCAGATAAAGAATAAATGCATAATAGGTTGCGGAAAAAGAAAAATGGCTTATACGAGATCGTCAAATGTAGCGATTAGTTGCCAGCAATTTCAAGGAATGGAAAAAGAAGCAAAGGAGACCTAGTGAAATTGATGAAACTATATCCAAAAACCCTCACACTCCTCCGGCGACTACTCCTTGCGGCGAGGGACTTGCAGAGGCTAAGGATCGCATTGCCGGAGCCTTGAATCGCTCTCGCTAGAGCTTCGCTTCCTCTGCAATGTTCAAAATAGTTGCCACCGCCGATTCCCCCTTGCTCTTCCCCACCACATCCTCTGACGACTGACGCCATCAAACTCGACCGCAATATCGGATCAATAAGAGCCCGAACTCAAACCGTTGTCAGAGCAACGAGATCTACGGCGATCTTCGGTGGAAGGGGATCATCCGGTGGCGATCTGCATTGCCAGTGCTCAGCACTGCTCTTCAGCAGAAGGCGGCGGATGAGAGAGCCGGTAAAGAAGAAAGACACGGGCCATCCTTTTATAGTCTCCATCACAGGGGGAGTGAAGATACTGAACGAAAAGACTCGCCACATACCCACCACACCAACCCTCGGTCCAGAGAGGAGAAAACTTGTGGGTCCAACTGGAACAGCGTCGGATATCCAAACGTCCGGTAGTGGCTCCAACATTGCCGAGAAACGACCACCACGACGAGGCATTGCTGGATAACAGATACAGACTACGAAATTAACAAGGAATTATAGACCGATATTTCGAAATGTGTTAGGGTTTAAATTTATTAATAACTGGAGAAAAATATTAATAAATTGAGAAGCACTAATAAAAATTTGTTTATTGAGTGATTTCTAACTTATAGACGGTGTATATTTATTGATGAAACCATGAAATATTTAAATATATTATTATTATGCTTTAATGAATCTCAATTTATTTAGTAAAAAAATATACTGGAACATTCTATTTCCCTTATTTTTTTATTATTTTAAATTGATCAGTGGACATTTGGATCTGACTGAAAATTTTAAAAAACCATAAAAATTACCTGAATTTCGAATGGCCTGCGGCCCTTCACGTGGGCTGTCGGGCCCACAGACTCTTAGTTACGCTGGAAATATCCCTGACCAATTGGAAGATTCCACGCGTCCATTTCGCCAACCACGGAGCCCAAACATATCTCGCTCCTTCTCCTGCTCCTTTCGTCGCCACGTCTCCGGCTCCCATCATCCTGTTCGTGCCGTCCGATTGCCTACGTGGAATGATGTAGGCAGTTCGATCGAATAGCAGTGCCCTATAATACGGGCTTTGTTTTTTCACCCAGCGATTCACCGCCTCAGAAATCCACCGGAGAGTGATCGGAGAGAACATTCCTGCCGTCGAAGCAACACCGAATTCGCGTGTTTCCATGGGAATTGTCTCCGTTCCCAGCTCAGCCTCCCGATCGGCGTTCGGAAACGGCGGTGAATTCATGGTCCGCCGCTCGCCGTCGCTACGGCGACCTTTCGTCGTCTTGTCCTTCAAAGGCGGCCCCGTCCCCAAGTGCTCCGAAGCCGTCGTCTCCCCTCCCATCAAAGAGCCGAAGAAGATTCCCGGGAAACGGTCCAAGAGAGGGAAGGGCGCCCTATTCTCCGCCGACGCGGCCGCTCCTTCCGCCGACGTTTGCACCAGAGATCCGGGATACGACGAGGTCGCCGCTGCTCTTGAGAACATCTACAAGCTAAGCCCCGCCGATGTATCGGACTGGGAGGCTAAGGGGGTGGGGAATGTGGTTAGGAACAAGAAAAAGAGGGCGAAAAGATTAGGTCTCGAAGAAAGAGTGCGTTTGAAGCAGAGACAGGAGGAGGAGGAGGAGGAGAGCGTGGAGGCGAAGAAGAGAGGTCGGAGGAGGGATTTGGAGGAGGATGTGGAGACATTAGTGAGGGATTACTCCATTTCCACCGATTTGTTCAGCTTGGATTGGAAGAGGGTGAAGATACCACCAGTTCTTAGCTCGGCTGAGCACACATGGCTTTTCGAGTTGATGCAACCCATGAAGGTAAGTAACACTTTCGATTTGGCTCTTTGGTTTAATTATTTCCTCGTCTTGCTCAATGATGGATGGTTGGATTTAAAGATAACTGGTTGCTGTATGTATCTTCATGATTTCAAGCACTGAACAATTGTAATCGGTGTGTCTGAAATACATCCTTCTAGTTTTTATCATAATTTTGATACCGTATCGGCATGTATAAATACATTTGTGTCAACATAAATAAATGTGATCGTGTCATCCCTGCCAACAAAAATTTGGTAGTGCCAACCAAGAAAGACCTATCTCCACAGGGATCTAGGAAAAAAGCCAATGGGGCATTAGCACCCACTAAGCTTAAAAATATTAGTAGATATTGTGTATTTGATTATTGATTGTACTTTCAGAATAGTTATTATTGCCAATAATTAATTTTGCCGAGTTCTTCCATTTTGAATCTTTAAAATATAATCTTATTATTATTTACAATTGAACCAGCACAATCCATTTTATTTTGATTTTAAACAATGAGAATTTGCAAATAAATATTGTAAAGTTAGAATTGTTATAAATATAAAATTTCATACTTTATGAGCGATTTAGTTATTTTTGCCCCCACTGTCCTTGGGGTCTTGGATTTGCCACTGCCTATCTGGACCTATCACAGGGGGAGCATAAGCAAGAAAATTATATTCTCCAAGTTCATCCTTCAATTTTGGAGAAAGAATGAAAAGAATATGAAAGGGAATAAGGAACTGAGGTTAGAGAAACCAATATATACGCATATGTTATACTTGTGTTTTTCTTAGTTATTGTGCTAATATGAGTCTAATTTCTAATGGTTAACTGAGATATCTCACCATGCTTAATTGTGTTAATGTGATAATTACTAGTTGAGATGTTTGTTGTATTTATATAATTTGTTGTTTGAAATTTTAAACTATTCGATTCTCTCATTGCTATTAGCTTACATATAAAGGTAAACAAGCTCTTAGAATATGGTCATAGAATAAACTCATTTACATTGATCTCGGGCACAGTAAAGCATATTGAACGTCGGCATAACATAATGTCAAAATTGTATGATTTTGGTTTCCAACTTATTAAATTCCTATGCAAAATGATACAACTAAACCTTAGTAGGCATTCATGCTATTTTCACTTTTGGGATCTTTGATTAAAATCACCAAGTTTCTTTACGATAGGCAATAATGCAAGTGAAGGAGGGCTTGTCTAAGGATCTGAACAAGGAACCAACCGATGGTGAGCTAGCAGATGCAGTGCACATGAGTGTTCTACAATTAAGAAGACATTTAGAGGTTGGCCAAGCAGCAAGGAACAAGCTAATCAAGGTACCCATTTTATTTTCAAGATAAGTGCAGATTGAAGAAATTTACTGCTATGTAAGATCTTTTATATTTACTTGCATTCTGTGTTCAGCGTACTCGTTAAGCACTAACTAGATCACATGAAACTGCTATAATAATTATCCATTGCAACTATTATATTCATGATTATAACTGTGTGCTTACTTTTTAAAATTTTTTCACGATTGAATATCATTTTAACTCAGGTTTACCCATTTAGCTATGTTCTTGAGCATTTTGACCAGGTAATCAACTTCTAATTCATACTTTTGCAGCACAACCTTCGACTGGTTTTATTTGTTATCAACAAGTATTATCCAGAGATCGCGACTGGACATAAATTCCAAGAATTTTGTCAAGCGGGTGTCAAAGGTCTCATAACTGCTATCGATCGGTTTGAACCCAAGCGTGGCTTCCGTCTGTCCACATATGCCCTCTTTTGGATCCGACATTCCATTATCCGATCGATGACACTTGCAAGCTTCACAAAAGTTCCTTTTGGGATTGAGTCGGTAGGATCACACTGCTATATCACGATCTTAAAGTTGCAATGAATCAGATTTGGAATAAATTTACTGATCATGCAGGTCAGACAAGAAATCCAAAAGGCCAAACTGGAAGTGTCCTTCGAGCTGGGAAGACAACCTACCGAGAAGGAGATAGCCGAACGAGCAGGAATCTCACTGGAAAGATACAATGATGTGGTCAAGGCATCAAAACCTGTGTTCTCACTCAATGGAAAGCATATTGTAACACAAGAAGAACACATCAATGGTATTACTGATCTAGATGGAGAAGGTGATAAACGCAGACAACCTGCACTTCTACGTCTAGCTCTCGACGATGTGGTAAGTTTTTTTTAAAAACACTTTCAAAACCAAACCAGCTTAGTGGGTGGTGAGAGTAATCAGAAACTCGTTCAATTCTGCAGCTAGATTCACTGAAGCCAAAGGAAAGCTTGGTGATGCGGCAGAGATATGGATTGGATGGCAAGGGAGAAAGGACCTTGGGAGAGATTGCAGGGAATCTTAATATATCAAGAGAGATGGTCAGGAAGCATGAATTGAAGGCACTCCTTAAGTTGAAGCATCCGACTCGGGTCGACTACCTTCGTCGATACATTTGACCAAACAATTCAATATATATAATGTATACATGTATATAAGGTAGCTAGTTTTGTAATCATCAATTTCCTCATATACTTTTTAAAGATTAAGTGATGAATCTCAGAGACCAAAAAAAAATCACCTTGCTGATACATAAGTTGTAATTCTTGTGCAGAAAACAAAGCCAAAAAGTTGGATTGTAACCTGGGGATAAGTTCGATTCATGCAGAATATTAGCGCAAGTTTTTTTTGGGGGGAAACTTTTTATAAGAAAAATTGATTACTTTCTCTTTATTTTGCTTATAGAAAAATATTTTTCCTTGCCCACCCTTTCATTCTTTAGTTGCATGACCTAGAAATTGGATTCCCTTCTCCCTGTACCATTCGCTTCACTGCTCACAATCATTTACGACAGCTTACTTATGACACTGTTTGTTTGTGTTCACAAGCGACACGCAATTCTCGATGGCACTATGATTATGGGCTAAATTCGTCGGGGTGAAGGGCAGCTAGGATTCAGAATAAGGGGCAGGTCGATGTTTTAAGAAAACAGAGTCATAGACTCGACACTCAATAAAATATTATCAAAATGTTTCAGGGTTCTCTTTTAACTCGAAAAATTAATTAATGAATGAAGCTAGGAAAACAGAGTAATAGACTCGAGAAAAACCTTAATGCTTGGCTGGTACAGCACAATATCTGATATGCAAAAGTAGGCATGGCTTTGATTTGCGTCTCAACAGCCATCTGGTGAGCCTCCGCATGGAACATGTTGATCTTGACTCACTAATGGAGGATAATCGACATCCATTCTGTTATGAAGAAATCGAACGACAATGCATGTAATGTTGTCCGAACTGCCACGTGCGAAGGCGGCCTCCGTCAACTTCCTAGCAGCAGCTTCAGGTTCCTCTTCCATTCTCACAAGAGAAACTGCATCCTAAAGGGATGAAGAAGGACGCACGATCGGTAAAATTAGCAATGAACAATGCATTAGTACTGCCTACTGTAAACCAACCCACACGGATGCATTGGAACAACATCCAAACATGTTGTGGTGAGCACCACTTCATGAAGCACAAGGCAATAGAGGATCAAATTCATCTTCCAATAGGCATTTTTCTTTGTGCTAAAATGATTTATTAACGATAACCTTTTGAGAGGAAAAGAAAAAAACAGGTAACGTAGGTAGCATTAACAAAGCAACTATCGACTAGAAGTGGAATTGGAATATGAAAAGAGGCATGGCCAACAACTCTCTGATAAATAGCTAACAATATTTTTGATAAATACATATTGAGAAAGCGAATCTAACCTCGTTAGGCACAACATCCCAAAGCCCATCACTGGCCAAAACCAGAAATTCCAAGTCTTCATCCACCACTTGTTCCTGACAGAAGGACAGACATTTTGTGAAACTTGTCAGGTAATGTTGTGTCTTTGCAAGTGCATCGAGTAGCTTGCTATGATGTGATCTACAGCTAGATAGTGCCTCTGGAAGTAACAGAGATTTATGAAGCAAACAAACTGCTTGGAGATTATTTTATGATTCAGTGAAGATCAACATTGTCACTGGTATACTAAACATTAAAACGCATCCTGTTTTGTTATCCCAGCACTTGGTTGTGCTTTGTCTTTGGGATCATATATTTCCATTTTTCTTTTCTTCTGCCAAATCCTTCCCTCCAACTCTCCAAGTCGCAAGCAGATCCTTCCCTCCACCACCTCTCTGGTTATTTTTGATAATCCAGGGCTCGAAGTTTCGCCATACTAATCTTAAAGGTAGAATGCCTTCTCTCACGGAGTTTTGTGCCTACACCACGTGTGCTTGCCGCCTCTGCCCCTTCTCTCTCTCTCTCTCTCTCTCTCTCATGAAGGTCATGTCTGCCCTATTCTACACTCCCCTGTCTGCCACTCTGCCGGCCTACGCTTGGTATGGGTAACCATTTTGTTATTATTATATTAGACAACATTGGAGCCATAAAATATGTGCACCAATCTCATAGAGCTAATAAGCCATTAGGGAAAGTTTCAGCCAAGTTCCTGTAGTACGATGGAATACCTGAATCTCAGGCTCTGCTAGAACAAATTGTTTCAGAAGGCGGTTGCCAAATGCTCGTGACATTGCTAAAATGCCTCCAACCCTCCAGGTACCTACAAATTCACACAAACAACCGAAGACAATTTTTCAATCTGAATGCAACCTATTTCCCTCAAGAAATAATCATTGTGCAATTAATTCACTGATTTAAGGAAGAAATATCACATTGCAGGATAAAGAAGCGAGAACCTCTCTGATAATACCTAAAGAACTGTTTCTAGTGATTGTGGTAACCCCCAAAACACTGAATTGCTGAACTTGTAAATACAACGACAATATCAGAAATGCATATTTCCAAAGTGCTGGTAGACTTACCAGCCCACATGACAACTCCTCCAGCATCCTCAATTCTCTTGCGCTCATCACTTCTATTCGGCTTGTGGTCATCAGAGAGAGGAATTGCTACAGCCAAGGATTATTTACTTTAACAGTTTGTGAAGGACAGACATTTTACATTGTAAAGTCAAGAGAGAGATGAAACACGAAACTGAAAGATAAAATAAAAAGTGAGAAAAGAAGTGTATTATACGTTGTAGCATATAGTAACTGTAGAAGTGATTCATTTTTGTTAATTATATTTATCATTTTGAACATGTCCACAACAATTTTAGCCAATATCACGCCAAGATAGCAACAAGTTTAACCCATAGAGAAATGAATTAATTCAACTACTTATAATGATATATCCTTTATTAAAATTTCTGGCAAGAGATAACTAAAAGAACCAGTTTCTACCACGGAATTGACAAGTTACTTTAAAGTGTCAATTAATCAGCTTCCAAAGCAGTGATTAAAAAACAAAACCACTGTCCTGTTAACCTTGCTTGTCTGTTCATCTGACGAACCATTTTATGAGTAGTGCTATAACTAGTCCGTGCTTTGTCACTTATGTTGACAAAACTAATCAAATCCTTTTGAAACCATACTTCCAAAAAAAGTCAGGAAAAAAAACGAGATCAGGATTTTAAGTCACCTTTTCCAGCTTTACATATTACAGCACGTGAATCACCGACATTAGCTACAAATAATTGTTTGTCGATCAAAACTGCAGTAGAGGCTGTAGAACCGTCATCTCTAGTAGTGTTGCTTTCAGAAGCTAAGAAGTCTGAATCAGTTCTTTTAAATGTCTCGCCTGTAAATTTACAGAAGAAAGCTCAACGGATTGAAAGCTACTGCACAGAAAAGTATCTAAAGAATGCTACAAAATGAATAAGCAACTTGACAAGATTGTTAGTACTTATTGCAAGTTTTGTATCCACCATGAATAAAGGATGCTTTGTTAGGTTGTTGAACAGGTGTTCCTTCAAATATTCAGAAGCACGTGAACCACCATGTCCTGTAATAGAAATTGTCTACATAATGATACTTCATGCTCAATCTAGAAATAAAAAATTATATAATGAACAAAACCATCGAATATCCCAAAAAGGCCAATCAATTTTCCATCAATTTCAGCTGATTTATGATCATAGTTGTCCTCCATGCTTGGTCTTTTCCCCTTAAAGCTAGCATATCCACACTGCCAACGAGCATCCGCACTGCAAACAATCCTCAAAATGAAATATACATAAGCTAGCTTACTCTAATGGATTTCCTGCACCAACACAGGGAAATATTCTAATCCAGTAGAGTTGAGATCAGGTAATAAAAATTTACTGCTGGTAGTAACTCAAAAATAAAATAAAAAACAGACAAGGACCGCAACAGTTCTTGTTCTCAACTTGTAGTGCCCATATGTCCTTCCTCCGTGAACCCCTAGTGAAGGCAATACCACTGGCCAAGAAAAGGTAATGACAACAAACCATGAATTCCAAGTATTTGGGTTTCACTAGAAGCATTTTATTCCACAATCGAACTATAATAGTGCTAGCAATATGTAGATACTCAAATCATTTCTACTTACAATATATAGAGTTTTTCTTGCCTTCCCTCTACTCCTCAACTCAACTCTGATCGTTTCAATGTGTCTAATATAAATTATCTTAAAATATACTATAACATTTCCACATATTTTCTCTCATTCTCTCATTGAACCAAACAGAATTATCCCTAGATAGTCCTAACTTTGCTTTTATCTTTTCTAGTAACCACACACGTCCATTTCACTGTAGTCATTTCTGTAAAATTATAGTTTGCACACACTCATTCCTAAATGCAAATCACAAATCAAATGGAAAAAAAAAATCCATTGATTTACAGCCAACCTTTTCCATCTTCCACTTGCATAATTGCTATTTACTTCGTGATCCTTTTCAGGTGATACATTGTCAGCAGCTCCACGCTCCAAAGCTAGACCTGAATCCACCATCATCGTTGCACGTCTCAAGATAAAATTCTTATCTCAAGAAGGACCCAAGCCCTCTTTCCACCCTTGTTCCTTTGAAGTCGAACGTTCCGGGTTCTTCGTGCGATTGACAAAGCCGTTTAAGCCAGCATTATATACCATCTATCTCGCTGAGAACCTGCCGTACAAGGACATCACGTAACTAAACAAGGATGAGACAATTCAAAAATGCAATGTTTAGCGAGAGAGGAAAGGAAGAGAGCACTCTTTTTTTTTCCCCCTTCAAAAATTCCACCTTTAAAACATCAATTCGCGTCATCATAAAGAGCACGCTCTTTTCAATCATAACTTAAACAACGAAACTACAGAAACAGGAGAAAATTTATAGAAAGGATGTCAGATACCAATCAAATCTAAACGACGGGAAAGAAAGGCAGTCACCTGTTTACAACCTCCCGAGCTAAGAACTCCTCGATCCGAGGCCGAGCGCGTAGATCGGAAAGCGGAGAATGAGGCCGCCGGGGGCAGATCGTCGTGACGGCGATCGGCGAAATCGAAGGAAGAGAGGAAAAGGGGGAGATCGGGGAGAAGGTGGTGGTTCCTTTTGGCCTCGGTTCTAGTTTTAGCTCGAAATAATAGGCTTCGTGTGGGTTGGCACGAGGCAAGCCGAGAACGTGGCAAGTCGGCGACAGAATCCACCGTAGCGTACCGGTATATTCCGTACCAGTAAATGCCCTAAATCTTCCCGTTATACGATGAACACGTTAATAATTAGATCACTGCGAATTAAATTCAGGTATAGAAATAAAATCTGTTTTAATTGCCACAATAATTATCTTTTTGTACAAAACAAATAAATTTAGAGAGTTCTCTTTGTTCTCAGCCTTTTTTTTTTTTTTTAAATATCTTCTCATGTTAAACAAAAAGGAGTTTAGAGTTTAGTTTTTTGCTTTTTTTTTCAAAAATATATTTCAAATATCAATTAATTAACATTAATGGTAGTAATTTTTGTTATCCGCATTAATGATCATTACTTCTATCTATCTCTCTTGTGTAAAAGGTGATTTGTTCACCCTCAGTGCCTCATCAATCAGTTTTACAATCAATATGGAGGAGGTAAATCACGAGGAGCATTTTGTACCTAACTAAGAGCTAACATAGCCCTTTCTCTTTTGTACAAGTCTACTGACATGTTAATCGCAAGGCCTTTTCGTGGGGACTCCATGCTTGTATTTCCACTTAATTTCCACTAGCTGGTAGATCATTTAAATGATTTTAATTAATTAATACAGATCATGAATCATTATTAATCTGAATCTTCCTTCACAATAAGGCCGCACTTAGTACGCTGTAATATAGTTGAATGTGTAATGTAATATAATGGAATCAATATTACATTACTACGTTTGATTAAAATTTGTAATATAATATTTGATTACAAGAGTAATTACATTCTTTTATTTGATACTCATTCTTACCGTATGTTATTGATCGTCGATTATCGTCGGTCGACGACGATTGGCTACCGGCCGGTGGCCAGTCAGAGATCTACAGTTGCGATCGACGGTCTTTAGTCGGCGTTGACTGTGTTAACATTGTAATGTAATCTGAATTATATGAGTTTTAATACATAATCCAGATTACAAAGGTTACTTTATATTTTATAATATAGATTATATTATATTATAATATTAAAAATTATACCAAATAAATAAATTAACCTTGTAATATAATTTAGATTACATTATAAAGTAGGTTAGCCTAAGTGTCTGTCGCATAAATAATCACCATGAAAATCCCTAGAGGACATAAGAGTCATTCCAACTCAGCTATGCTAATTCCAATTGATAGTTATTTTATATTTTACTATGTTAATTTTATAATAATGAAAATTGGAAAAGTACCATAATTAAATAAAAAAATCAGAAATAAATCAAAATAAAAAAGTAAAAAAAAGGAAATAATAAAAATATTTAAGACGATTAATAAATTCGAACAGCTAAATTATACTAACAAAAAATCAGAAGAGGAGTGTTGAAAATGGAAAGCAAATGGTCCGATACATGCAATTGACCTAATTCAACGCAATCCTGATCCGCCACGGCATACGAATATAGCTACGTGTCTCTCCTCTCTCCCTGCACACATTCCACTCCCACATGGTCCGCCTTCCCTTCTGCCAGGGCAACCTCCTCCTATTCTCACCACGCACCAGCATTCCGAGTCCACCGTCTCATGGCTGTTTACCACTGCGACGCCTGGATCGGCTCCTCCCACTATCGGTTGTAAAAAAGAAAAAGAAAAAAAAAGTGGGTAACAATAACAGCCCGCCCTGGTCGCCACCTCGTAATCTCTATCTTCACCAACGATCGCGCCACATGGTGTCGCAAATCCCCTCTCGGCCGTCCACCTCTCCTTCTGCGATGGTCCACGTCGCGTGTGGTCCTCTCATGAAGGTGGTGAGCATCGGCGTGTCGATGGAGAATCTAACGGTGGGCATTTCTCCACTGCCCCTGTTTTTTTTTTTCTTCTTAAGTAATTCCTGTCGATATTTTACGTCTTCCTTTTCTTCTTCTCCTTCTCCTCCTCCCACCTTTACTTATTTTAAAGCGCTCAAATACGTTATGCCATTGTGGCGAAGCCATGGCGGCCGACGGCAAGCTCCCTTCGAAGCACGCGGGAGAAGGTGGCATCTCTCTAGAAGACGAAACCCAGGCCGTACTCAAGAAGCCGGTGTCCGCTCGTCGACGGCGGATCGAACTCTGTAGCGCCGGGTTCGTTGCAGTCAAGTGCCCCAAGGATCCGTCAGAAGAGGGTTTGATTTCATCGTCTCCGCCAGATCGCGACGCTGACGACGGGATCATCGGGATCTTGGCTGTCGGCGGGGATGTCGGTGTTGCAGAGAGGCAGAAGAGGCCGCCTCGGGTTGCGGTCCATTCTCACGGGTCCGTTTCGGTAATTGGGCGGAGGCGGGAGATGGAGGACGCGGTCTCGGTGGCGCCGGAGTTCGCAACGTTCTCTGGCCACGACTTCTTTGGGGTGTACGACGGCCATGGGGGCGCAGGGGTGGCGCATATGTGCCGGGAGCGGCTCCACGTCGTGCTGTCGGAGGAGGTGGCGGCCGGGGGGTGGCCGCGGGTGGAGGGGCGGTGGAGGGAGGTCATGTCGGCGAGTTTCTCGAGGTTGGATGAGGAGGTGGAGACGATGGCATGGGGCGAGTCGTCAGAGAGGACGATGGGATCGACAGCGGTGGTGGCCGTGGTGGGGACGAACCGGATCGTGGTGGCCAACTGCGGCGACTCAAGGGCCGTGCTCTGCCGCGGAGGTGCCGCCGTGCCCCTCTCCTTCGACCACAAGGTAAAGCTTCTACATACTGCCTTTTTTTTAATGTCCTCCTTATATTTTATGTTAATCATTATACATGTGTTTCTCATGGGAGATGGAAATGATCGAAGAAAAAAAATGGCTTCTTTTTCTCCATGAGATTAGTTTTACTGCAATTTTCTTAACTAAATACATCGCATGTTCTTGATTGATGAGTTTCCTTAATTGTATTCGTTAATTTGGGAAATGATTTATGTAATCCACTCAACGAGTGACTCATGCTCTTGGCCATGGCTTTCTTTTGAACTCCTAAAGATGAATTTGCATTTGCATTTCTTAGGTAACTTTCTGCTTATTTTTTAGTATAGAAGTAATTTTTCTATAATACCAGAGAAAAAAAATGGCGCATGTGGTTGCTGTTTCTATTCTGTCATATCACGAGTGATTTCAAAATTATTGTTTGGGGAGATTTGAGAAAGAGTTCAATCTGAGGCACTAGCAGTCGTGGTATGAGTAAAACTACTTGATGGTTGCAATGTGTAGCCCATCAATCTAGAACTCATGTAAGGTGCCACCATGCTAGATGAATGTTTAATATCTTGCATGGTAAACGTGGAAGGGTTTACTTATCTTTTGTGAGAACCTAAATGCCTGATGGAATTTGCCCTTTTGTATGACAGCGGGTGGCAAAGAGAATCCTTTCTCGTTCAGGAGTGGTCAAACATCAAAGTCTGGTTTTTCCATATCTAATGTGGTCCAGGTCGTAAAATACTTAGGATCCTTAGGGACAGGAAAATCCATTCTGTCCCAAGAGGCAGGAATCTAGAACCACTGAACTTCATGGACCTGGGTCGAAATGAGGGGCCGAATGATATTCATATATACTATTTAAGAAGTCTCCCCACTTGAGTGCTGTCTCAATTTTTTTATTAGATTTGGTTCCCTCTTCTGATTGTTTGTTTAAACAATCAGAACTTGAAGAACTTAGCCTTGTTTCGTATTCTTGTACGAGTCCTTCTCTCATGTTTAGACGGTTGCATGTGTAGTTACAGCAGTAATCTAACCTCCATTTCACTGTAGAAAATCTAGCAAGTTAAGTTGATGAGATAGTATAAACTGATCCGACTTTCAACTCGTCCCTTTGTTTTTCCTGTGAAGTTTAATCCACCAACCTACTACTTAATTGCCCACATGCATTACTCCAAAATCACCCTTAAGTGTAGACAAGTAGGATTTTGCAAAAAGCTTTTTGGTTGTCCCTCAACATCTATGAAATGATTTCTCTGTTTCCACACACTCGCGTTCAGAACAATTTTCTTCTTGCAATAGAAAAACTTACAAGGAGATACTTACTGCCAGATTGTTTCTTAGACTACAGTGTTTGTTAGTTACTGTCGTAGATTGTCTAAATTTTGAAGTGAGTACTTGTTGATAAGATATATTCTTCTCATTCAAAGAATCCATCAGAGTGTTGTCTTTAGTTGGTCTCATGTTTCTGAATTTCTTATCATGCGCAGGCTGATAGACCAGATGAAATCGAAAGAGTTGAGGCAGCTGGAGGTAGGGTGATCAATTGGGAAGGCTATCGTGTTTCTGGTGTTCTTGCCACTTCCAGATCTATTGGTATGTTTCTTTGGACCAATCGCATGTAGGTCTTATATTGAAATATTAGTTCCATACTCAAATATTACTTGGAATAGGATACTATTATCAATCCTCCGAAGTTTATGGATGGTTGCCCGTTGCATTTACAGGGGACTTTTACTTGAAGCCATTTGTGATATCAAAACCAGATGTGACTGTGACCGAAAGGATCGCCAAGGACGAGTTCCTCATCCTAGCCAGCGACGGTTTATGGGATGTGGTCTCCAACGAGTCGGCGTGCAGGATTGTGAGGCAATGCCTCAATGGGAGGACGGCGAAGATGTTTCCTGACGCAGTCGGCGGATCAACCCCCACCGAGGCCGCAGCTCTACTGACTAAGCTCGCCATCATGCGAGGGAGCGAAGACAACATCAGCGTGGTGGTCGTGCAGCTGAAACAACTCCGCATCAAGGTGCCACATTGATGATCAGAGCAACTCCAATTAATCGTGTTTTGTGTCTGCATCTCTTCGTGCCAATTTGTTTACAAATCGTCAGTAAACTACTTAACGTGGGGGTGATGGATAGATACAACTACGAATGGGTGTGCAATGATGTAAGATTGAGGCAGGCATCTAACTCATGTAATTACGTAGCACACGTCATTTTTGTTTATATCGATAAAGAAGTTTACAGAAATTAAAGTATTCAAAAAAAAAAAAAAAGCAGTCGAAGTATAAAGTAAAATAAAATTTTCCTAGTCAGTGAATCACATAAAATATTCAATCTAACAACTCATTTTGTTTCTAATTGTCTGTCTCCTTCGTGTATAATTACGGTCATCAAATCAAAATAATTTTGTATAAAAGAAATTATGTATAACTTATTCTACAGAATGTTTTTTGGTTGACGTCAAAGGATTGCAAGTATCAAATGCTTCATTCACCTATCGGGCTCAATTAGGGCCCATGTAACAAATCTCGGCCCACACTACTCCCACCGAGCTGAAAACGGATGTCGAAGCTGACTAAACTTAAATTAATTAATTCACGAAACACGTTTTGTAACTGTATTACTGCATCAATACAGTTCGTGACATTAAATATATACACACACATTTTTTCAGTGCTATTAAATAGCACCTCCAATATTATTGCTCGGCTCATAAATAGTCGGTGTTGAAAAATAATGGTCTAATACGATAAACGATAATAATAAAAAAATTCGAATTTAAAAAAAAACTATAATAATGAAAATGAAATTCTTTTCCAAATATTAATGATCGAGTGGAAGTGCGCCACGACCGCACGGGATGTGGCGTCGATGCCTAAGGCATTTATTAGTTTCACCTGCTTCATCTGCAAATCCAGCAATCATAACTGCAGCTACTCAACTCTTATTCTGACTTTTGTAATTTGATTAGGCTCTTGTGGAGAGGGAATTCGTTGGCACTCATCGTCCCTATCAATTAATTTCACAATTAATATGAATAAAATAAAGTATAAAAAATATTTTATATTCAATCAAAGACTAACGCAGTAGAAAAGTAAACACCCTGAAAAAATTTACAATTTTCAAGGATTGACTTTTGCTCTATTGTATAACTTTATTACTGTGCTAATGGTCCTTGTGGGGATTAATTTATTTATTTTATCAAGCTTAATAAGCATATTTAAATTATTTATTAAGAATTACCAAAATCAGACGTTTTACCTGATGAATTAGAGATTAAAAAAAATCCTCCTTATACTTTAGTTTAAAATTTAAGTTAATATACTAAATAAGATTAAAATGGGAAACAAGATGATATATAATCAAAATAAAAAACAAAATAAAAATTTAAATTTTATCCTTTTTTTTAATAAACATAACTCTTGTGCAAAAAAAAAAGGCGATTTACTTGCCTTTAACGCCAACCGGTCTCACAGTCAAAACGGAGGAGATAAATCATGAAGAGTACTTTGTGCCCAACTATGAGCTAACACGGTAGATGGATAGTCACCCCGAAAAGACTTACAATCCCCGAAGATTGATCCTTGCTCTCTTGTACAAGTCTACTGCTGTGCTAGCCACAAGATCCTCTCGTAAGGACAACATAACTCTTGATATGATCATAACTCTACTTTGATGGTTGTTATTAAAAGCCTTTCCTTTTTATAAAATGAGAGTATTTGTTGCTATGATACACTAAGTCCTAATGAAATGAGTAAACAACTTGAAATTAAGACGGGGAAAATAATGGAATAAGCATTTGAAAAAGAATTGCAAAATTGATCATTTGTGCTTGCCCATGGGAGAAGTAGAAGAGAAATTTGCCAAAAAATACAATTAGCCATATTGCTGCTAATTAAGTATTTTGGTTGAAAACATTTTAAGAGGTCTTTTCCAGCATGCATGGCCAAGGTTTTTGCAAGTCCTTGATCAAATAAAGGGTAACAAAACACATCAATGGATGACAAGCTTCACCCAATGATGAAACCATGAATCATAACAATCAAATATGTTCGAACAATGGTATTGATGCATTCAGAAACCGAACCACACAAATTGTTCAAACCCTGAACAAGGGCAATTTAGCTTCACCATTGTAGTGTTAGTAATGAAGAACAAGTTGTATCACAACAAACAAATATTCAATTATGAAAGTTTCAAGAATGTTTGTCAAAGAACTGATGTTTGTGTATCAATAAAAAATGTAGTAACATAAGCTTTTCAATTTACTTCACCTTCTAAGAGGAAGCTAAATGAAAGGGACATAAAAAAACAAAAGATTTCATGACCTTGTGGAACCAAGAAGCGTTTGCAGATGGATCAGCCACTTTTAGCGCAACCTCCCGAGCAATTGCAAGTTCAGCTCGGAGGGCGTGATTCACTCTCATCAGCTGCAGACTGTAAAACGACAGATATATGAGAAAGAGCGACCATTAGTTCCAAAAAAGTTGGGCCAACATTACCTGAATATTCACATCCCTGAACTTTTCGATCTCATGTTCCAATACTGAAATTGTCTTTTCTCTTACATGTTGAATGGCTGCTTCGAGTTCGTCAACAGTTTGAAGAACAAAAATGAGGCCCTCCTGCTTAAACAACTGCTCCAACATGTCAACATTTTCATCACTGAGATTCTGCCTCAGCTGCACAAGATAATCACAAACATGAGAATGATTTCAACAGATACTTAAGACTGATATATATTTCGTTTTACAAATGACCTTTTCCAATAGTGTTTCGTATGTACACACTGGAGTTTGACAGATAGTAATCTTCCCCATCTTGTCCAACTGTTACCGAATGTTCGTACCCTTGAATTTGAGAATCTATAATCTGCTCCTTGTCAGCTTTTGCATCTATACTGTTGGTTCTCGGTGAAGATTTTAGTAGCTTTGCCCTGCAGCAAAACCATGGCATTTGGTTTCTTGTTGTAGAAGTGGCATACGAAAATTCTCAGACATGCCTAGCTCCAAAGCGAAGTGTGGAGAAGCTTTCTGAAGCATTTGTCGAGCTAGGGGAACACCAGAAAAGCAATCCAGTTCTGGAATTTCCACCCTACTGTATAGAGATAAAGATGACTGCAATTGTACTTGATTTCCCAATTATGAAATAATAACTAACCAGTGCATCTTGAAGGATCTGGGTGAGTCTAGAATCCCTATAAGGAATGTGGTTCACTTTCCCTGTTGGAAGAAAAAGGCATAGCTGATCAATTTATTCTAAAGAGCAATAAGTCATGGGCTCAGTTCTTATCTAATGTTGCATGATTGTAGAAAGAAGCATTGTTTACCAGTCGTCAGTGCATTGATAAGGTTTCCTAATGCTGAAAGGGACTTATTTATGCTCCACCAGCACCTGTTTTCTCAGCTTTTTCTGAGCCAGCTAAGTCCACAAGAATCATCTTCCCTATTTTTGACCTGGTAGTACAATTACATTACATTGTAGAAACAGCACCTGAGTGGAAAAAAATGAGGCGGGATGTAACATAATATGTTCACATCAGGTTTTCTATTTCAATCAACTCATACTTGTAACTTCATGAATCCTATTCGATCACAAGGACTCATTGTTCCTCCAAGTGTGGACCTGAAGCAATGCATTTTGATAGTTGTTCAAACTTGAGCAAAATTTTCAGATTGGTTGAACATGCTTTAGTCTAATCAGTAGGTACAGAGGGGCTGAATCCCGCCTCCAAGAGCATTATCCATAATTCATCAAGATCAATCAATTGTGAGCATGAAAATCTTATCCCTGCACTCCCGATATAGACTTGTATTGTGCAACTTCCACTTGATTCAAGAAGTTCAAAATGTTACAAGTAGAACAAGCTAATTCATGTGAATCTTGGTGAATTGATATTCTCAAGGATCATGTTGAGTGATTCCTTTACAGTATTTACTTGAATTCAATGATCATCCATTATTATTGTCACAAGTTGTGTTTGCCCCAATTATTTGATATCTGCTACATGCATGGATCTTATCATTAAGTTCTGTAGAAGGCAATACCCTTAGGCATTATTCACTCCTAACCCACAATTTGCACATCGAGATACTTATGTGATGAAGACCCCCCCTTGCATCATTTACAAGTGGTGAAGAAACCTCATGAAAAGTAGGACTAAGATTCATGTTCGCATTTCATAAGTTTAGAAATTTACACTGGTATGTCTATGATGGGCAAGAGGATGTTTTTCTTGAATTCAATATATAATAATTTTTGAAAATATTAATCTTTACAATATTACCAATAGATAAGAAAATTACAGTTATTTTCAATTTCTAGAACTTTATGCCTGAGTATTTTTATTTAGTATATGAAAGATGCATGGGACTGAGGCAACTAAAATAAATTTGTTACTTTCCAATGTAACAAAATGCAAGAGGAATACTTAGATTCAATTTCAAAGATGGACTTTTAGATCCTAAATTAAACTGGACAGCCCCCAATAGCTACACAAACAAGGCTTGATGATGATGATGTATTACCATAGAAGAAGCTACAAATTTATGAAAGAAAATAATTTGAACTTAGAAGAAAGTTGGTTTTGAATCTTGAAACTAGTACTATAATACATCTTGGAAAGCACATCTATTTTCAGTGGAGGTGTAGTAGTGAAAGATAATAAATATGTATGAATCACCTTCCATTTGTTACAGATTCCTGTTGAACTAAAATTATGTAGAGAGAATGACTCTTACTCACCACGTTCATTTCTATGCAAGTTAAAAGATGCAGAAATGTCAGCTAGAAACATAAAACAGTAACATGATAAAGGACAAAAAAGAAGTCCTCCAAAAGCTTCTATTTCTAAAAGTTAAAGGATGCAGCAGAGTAATACGAGTCTCGCCAATAGCTCTATTGGATATTCCATGTTGCATTATTTTATGAAAGGTTAATCAGTTAATGGTGATGAACTGAATTACTTCTAAAGGTGCTCTTACATGGAGGCATCGAAGGGTTTCCATAGCATTTTTTTACAGGTATCTGAAAAGACAAACAAGAAAATAAAAGTTAACAAAGAATTACTTCTATCATTTGGAAAAATTTTAGCATGTGTAACTCACTTCAGTTGCTCTACAAAGAAATATTCCTTGGCACTACTTGCTCTCCTTAATTTGTATGTTGTCTTTTGATACATCAAAAAGATTTCTGACAAATAACACCATGAATTCTGATTTTTAGCCCTCATAGGCTAAATAAAAATTACATAATGAAGAACCATCAATACTAGATTTGTCTATTAGTTACAATATGTTCATTTTATATTTATGCAGGGCTTTGATGAATACATAAATCTTATTCTTGTGTATTTACTGTAGCTCTTATGAATAAATTGTTAGGAATTTGTACAAGATTTGTATTGATCATTTTAATTATACTGTAATAATTTTCTTCCTCATAGATGAATGTGGAAAGAAACTGAAAGTGAAGTTTTTGTTTTGCCAAAGATACTCATATATCCGAGAAGATGCAATTTAAAAAGATTTAATCCAAAAAGCAAGATAAGTTAGAACTAATATACATATCTAGTATATAGGTTTTTTGCTTAATTTTGTAAACTTAACTTGGATCCAAAGTTTTTGGATTATAACTTTACACTTTTCATTTTTCATTATTTGTCGATTATGCAACATTTATGTCTCAATTGTATGAAGATTGATTAGTTGTACTTTAATGATATTTTAATTGGTGTTATTTATAAAGGTTTAATTAAGTAGTTCATAATGTAATATAATAAACAACAATTTTGTAGATAAAAGACAACGGTTTTTATTTGTTGATAAAAATAGATATTTCATTTCAAACGACAACATTTATTATCCATTGCTACGTGGGATTGTCTATGTTAAAAAGATAACACTTTTAATCTATTGCAAAACCATTGTTTTTTTCATTTGAACAACGCTATTTATTTGTTGCAAAAGCAACGCTTTTTTCCATTGCAAAAGCATGATCTTTGCTAGTAAAAACAATACTTTTTATTCGTTGTCAGTGATTAGGTTTTTAATAACAGTGCTTTTAATAACGCTTTTTTAGTCACATAGACAATGAATAAAAAGCATTGTCTATAATTTTTTCTCTTACCTGGGAGGTTCAATAGATCAATAGATTAGAAACCCTTCGCTGAGCTGGTCAACCGATCAAGAGATATAGCTTCCATATGAATTTACTTTTCTTCATCATCATCATAGGATCGATGGTGAAAAGCATTGGAGGTGAACGTAATCAATTTTTTGCCACATGGAGGTTCAATATAATCAGCATAATTCTTAAAATTAAAAGCACTGTGCTCTTTGACCCACCAACACTGGCTTCCCACTTGTGAGAATTTTAATTCTTCTTCCTTCTTTGCAAGCTTTGAAAATCAACTAAAGTCTTCACAAAAACAAAAAAGAAAACTCAAGTCAAACTTGTTGTCGCTGACAATCCCAACATCAAATCATTCGTTGGCAATCCCAAAACCAAAAAGAAAACTCAAGTAAAGTGCACATGCATAATAATTGTGAGGTTTTGTTTGTGTGTTGGACGACCTATCACAAGGACTGTACAGCATTGTTTTCAAATGTACTCCCATGCCTAGACACACACTTGTTCTCCTATGCTTTGTGTCCCCCAGTCAAACATGGAAATTAATAACGTAGAAATTGAATCCTCCATATCTTCATCTCACGGTTATCAACGCGTCGTTTGAAAGGTTAAAATTTATCAATTTAGCAATATCTATCAGTTTACCTCTGGACTATTATATAGAAGATAAATCATGATGAATTTTTAACCTTTAAAATTAGTAACCAGTATTGATTACCAATGCATCATGTCTAAAGGCACTGTGGTCCACTTTCAAATCATTTAGGGGCTGTTTGGTTGAAGGTTATCATTGATAACCTTGGTTATGCATGCAAGGTTATTAATAAAAGACCTGTTTGATTTAGGGTATGGATAATTACCAAGTTATCATGCAATCCTGACACGTCATGCCACGTCAGTAATTTGGTTATGCATGG
>JBAMHZ010332836.1:0-12756 GCA_037177395.1 Alpinia galanga
ATCCATACCCTAAACCAAACAAGTCTTTTGTTAATAACCTTGCATGCATAACCAAGGTTATCAATGATAACCCTCAATCAAACAGCCCCTAAAGGGCCATGGTAAGACGGAGGGAGCATTTCACAGACAAATATAGCTCAATCATTTTGTAGGGTATGCGCTGATAGAAATTTATATTTGATAGCCTTAGACCAAATGGATTGAGTTAGAAGTTTATCATCATAAATAAAATATAATTTTGATATTGAACAATTTTACAAGGATTATGAAGATCAGGTTGATAGGTTCATTGTCATATTGTGAGCATTTTTTAAATTTATTCTGATGATTAATAATCTCAGAAGAATTAGTCGTACCAAAAGGATATTTAGTATGAATAAAAAAAACTTAAAACACTATGATCAAATTTTCTTTGTTTTTAGTTAGTATTAAATATTTAAAATTTCAACTTAATTAATTTTGAAAATGATAAAATCAGTTACATGAAAAATTTTTATCTGTCCTCAAGATAAATTTGGGTGAATGAGGTTTGAGCACCGTGGGCATTTAAAAATGTGAAATCGTTATATTAATGGTCTTTTATTGCTACGTCTACATGTGAAAAAGAGTAAATTAAAATATTAAATGACCAATATAGAAATATAAAATCATCGACAACCTAACAATAAACTTTAAAAATCAACATTTTTATCCTTTTAACTGTGTTAACCATTCGAATCAGCCCTTGCGGTTAGTACTGTGGGCGTTTAAGGATGCTGAGAATCGAATTCTTACTTAATCATCTCTTTTTACCGCTGTACCGTACCACGAGGATATTATAATATAATACATCAACGTATCTATCTCTGCTTAAGGAGGTATTGGACCAAGTTTTATTTGTATTCATAATGTATTTAAAAAAAAATTACGGAACATTTTAACGCTTTTCAAATTCTCAGGGACATTTTTTAAAGGAAAAAAAAAACATGTAAATCTTGCGCAGTGAATGAAATTTCCAAGGGCGTGGTGGATTTTTGTTGCGATCCGGCTTCCGCCCCAAACGGGATTAGAACTCGCACGCCCTCGACCTCGATCCCTCTTACCTTTCGGACGGGCGGAATACTATGTGCTAGTTTATCGATCTTATCTTTCGAGTAGAACTGATTTGATTCAATCGGGTACTGACTACGACGGGCGTTCAATCGGGCATGGCTAATAGCTCGCAGCACTCCGGTGATTTTCTTGCCTCTTTCTGCTTTCGGTGGTTCTTGTTCAATCGGACATGGCTAAAAGCTCGCTCCTTGGAGCACAATCTAGTCGATTTAAAAGAAGCATGCGTATAGGTTTCTGTCGTCTCTGTAGGCATTCTGGCCGATCGTCTTGAACCATTACAATCAAAGAATCCTAAGTTCGCACGATAGGGTGAACAAAATTTGAAATTGATTGAGCCTTCTGTTAATTCTACTTAGGAGTAAGTTGATTTTTCAGGTATGTCTAGTGGACGAATTTGGTTGTGCTCTATCCACGGTCTTACTACATCATCCATTCTAACATGTTTATGGCGAAACTTTCCTCTAAGAAATCTCATATAGTGAAAGGTTGCAAGTATTTCTATTTTTAGTTTGATGTATGATATACTCAGATCTACTCATATGCAGATACTAATTTATTCTAATTGCTTCAGAAGATGCAATCCTATTCTAAAAGCAAGGTTTTCCACAGAAATGTCGCTGTTGATCATAAGATGGATTTATTTTCAGCAACTATGTTCCTGGACTTTGACTGACTTATCTTCTATTTCTTATCATTTGCATATTTCCGATGTGTGTTCCTTCATGGGAATCAAAGTGATCACGGATGTCACTAATTTTAGTTATTTATTCATTCTCCAGCATCTGAGGTGGATAAAGTCATGGACAGTGGTCAGCAAGTCTCTGAAGGCGAGGCTACTATTGAATCTCTAGAAAATTCAGTTTTTACTGTTCCAGAACCAGTTAGAGAGGACCAAGTGCAAAATGCTGTCCATTTTTTGTCACATCCGAAAGTGAGAGGTTCTCCTGTACTATATAGGCGTGCATTTTTAGAGAAGAAAGGCCTAACGAAGGAGGAAATTGATGAAGCCTTTCGTCGTTTACCAGTAAGATCTATTTCATCTTATTTTTCTTTCACTGAATCTTACTTGTATGTTTTTTTTTTAATTCTAGTAAGCACTTTATATGTCATATTAGGATCCTTCATTGAATGCTGAAGCTGTTGAAGCTCCCATTGCAGATCAAACTAATAAAACATGTTGGTACTTGAAGCTCCCTAATGTTTTTTATATGCAAATGTTGAAGTTAGTTACCAATTGGCAATATTTTGAGGATCTTGATATGTTTAAGTTACCAGTACTTTCACCTCATTTCTACATCAGAATAATTGACTAAAAAATATGGCTTATTCCTCTTAATCTTATTGCATATAATTTGGGAATATTTTCTGCATTGGAGAACTTGTTTTTGAAGTTAACATGTGATCAACTTTTGAACCATTTACATGTGTCTAAACCATTGATCATTGAAACCTTATGTCTGCATAATTTTGATCCCTTCATTAACATGTTTCATTATTCATAAAAATCTCAATACCATAGGGAAACTTACTGCATATTTTCTTGCGGTTAAGTTTTGGAAACTGATGTCACCCTTTGGAGCTACCATGGAAAAAAATATTAAACAAACCTTCCAAAAAAATTTCCTCCTTCCATTTTGCTTTCCATTCCAGTAAAATAGTATCTTTAATTTTCTAAAAGTTAGCTTTGTTAGTTGTCTTATCAATAGTTGTCCTCTGTATTGAATCTTCTACCCAAGAATTTTTTAGAAATGATTATCTCATCTCGTATTTTCTTCTCAATAAATCAATTGAAAAGTTTCCAAGTATGACTCATCAACTTACACCTCTGTAATTATAACAACATCATATATCACCTTTGTTCTTATAAATAGTTGTAAATTTTTTTCACTATTATTGGCTTTTTTTTACTTCATAAATTTTTGTTGATTAGTTCTTACATTATGCTTAGATTAAATTATAAACATACCATAAAAATGTTCATTTTTATTTTTGTCAGTATCTATGTTACATCGCCTTTTCGCTTTTCTTGTAGTGTAATGCATTTCAATAATTTAAGTTGGTTCAGTTTGTTACAAGAAGGGGTGTGCAAAAGTTTGGTTAAACCGAACAAATCAATCGAACTTTTGCACTGTAGTCGAACTTTTGCAAATCGAATTTAACTTGACAGCATTGTAGTCGAGCTTTTGCAAATCGAATTTAACTGGACAGCATTGTAGATTAATTTGGGAACTTTTGCACTGTAGTCGAACTTTTGCAAAAATATCAGTTCGGTTACAAGAAGGGGTGTGCAAAAGTTCGGTTCAATTCGGTTTATTCGGAAATTCAGTTTTTATTTATAAAAATATCAGTTTTTTGGGTTCATTCGGTTTGGTTTTGGGTTTCAAGTTAAAAAAATCAGTTTAACTAGTAAAATCGAATTGGAGACCATCAATCAACTGACACTGTAGCATCAGTCTTGCGAAATTGCGATTTTTATATCAATCGACTATACTATAGCATCAGTCTTGCGTAATTGCTATTTTGTATATCAATTAATTATACTGTAGCATCAGTCGATTATTACTGTAGAATTAGTCAATCGGCTTTTTCAATTTTTGAACGAATTAATCGATTTTTTATCGGTTCGGTTGATTCGGTTTTTGTTTAAAAATTTGGTCGGTTCGGTTAACTAAAAAAAGAGTTCGGTTTATTCAGTTTCGGTTTAATCGGTTCAGTCGGTTTGGTTAATAACTGATTGCTCACCCCTACTTACAAGTACTTTTCCATTTGCACTGTTTGATTGTTTAAGTTCTATAAATAGTTACCAGCTCAAGTGTTTCCATCATAAATAATAGTTTGTATAAGTGACTCTTGAAATCTCATTTCTCCTTCTGGCCCTTTTTGATATTTATTTCCAAGATTGGCGAATAAAAATTTGAAATAAAAAACTCTCCGGATGACTGAAATCATACTGATCTTTGATCTTTTAATTCCATGGTCTAAGAATGAACTTGTCAGACTCTTGAAAATTTTTCAGCTGTATGAAGAATCTCTGTCCAGGATTCAACTCAATGTTTGAGATCAGGATTCAGATTATACATGTGTGCTAGATAGCATAAACTCATAGCTTTAACTTTTAAGTAGGGATGTTAAAGATTCTAATCTAGGAGTCTAGAATTGAGATAATCTTATGCAGGGTCTGCTTTTTTTAGGTATTAGCTAAAAAAGCTGATTCCTGACTTATTGTTGACTATTAACACAGATTTAGCAATAAAAATACTTAAATGTATGCTTATTTAATGATCAGATGAAATTGATTTCACCCCCACAATTTAACTTCTTTCTCAAAATGCCAAAAAAAGTTTCAACATCCTTAAAATGCCCATGACTACATTATTGAATTTTCCATGATATTATATTATCAGATTTCTGCACTAATCTGCATTTTGAACCAATTGTCCTCAACCATTGTTTTTTAACAATATCAACTAATTTATTTTTCTGTAGTTACCCAACCAACATCTGTAACATTGCAACCACAAGTTCCATATCAGATTTCAAAACAATCACCAGCTACTCCTTCTCCAACTACTAGCTTGCATCAATTGAAGTTTCATTGGAACCAAGCTATTTTTGTTCTTGGGTTACTCGCTGCTTCAGGAACTGGAATGGTTGTGCTTTTTAAGGTACTGATTCATTTGACTTAGAGCTGTGTTGTTGAGGCTTTAGTCGCTGAATATTCACAACCTAGAAGTACAGAGAAATCAGAAATTTGGAACAATTTTTAAAATTCTCTATTCTGTCTATAGAAGATGTTTGTTCCCAAGTTGAAAACTTGGGTCCGTAAGGTGGTTGCAGAAAAGAATGATCTCAAGTTGATTAACAGACCAAAAGCTAATGTAGCTGAAGAAGCAGCAGAAGCTGCAAGAGCAGCTGCTTCTGCAGTGGCTGCTGTTGCTGTAGCAAGTCAAGAATTTCTCAATGCTAAACATGAAGGTTGGCATTTCAGAACTTTCTTTTCCATTGACTTTAAATGACATACACGTGTTTACTCTTACATTTTCTTGCTAGAGAGGAAGTACTTTGAGACATTGACTAGAATTTTAGATGTTCAACTCGAAGAGATGAAGTCCATTGGCAATGCCATACGTAAAATAGAAGTTTCAAGGAAAAATTTGACTGAAGATAATGATCTGCACACAAACAGGCAATCGGGTAATTTAATCGAGTAAAGCTTAGCTATCTAGTTTTAATTTCTTTTGTTTCACAATGTTGCTCAAAGCTTGACTCTGTTATGGTGATTATTCTTATCTTGATAGAGTTGTTTTTTCATCCATCTTGCAAATTGAAATCTCTTGTATATGTTATTAGGGAATGAGATTGTCTTAATGGGTGAGAGTTTAGACATAATAAACTCAAAGCTTGAATTTTGGAGCAAAAAATTATTGAAAGAAACTTTAGAAAGTAAAGGTTTTGAGTTAAAACTGAAACTGAATATATCTCAATCGTAGTTTTAACACTAGAAAGGGAGGATAGTTTAAGTTGGATGAACAAGAATCTCATTCTAACTTGTAAGAGTTTTAGATATTTCAGGAATTATTCAACAAGGAGACATTATTGATGTCTTGAGGGATACCACTAAACAAATGTTTTGTGATTTAGTTTTTTTTTTTCTGCAATACTCAGGTATAATCAAGAATCCGTGGGGAACAGATCAAGTTGACCATTTGAGCTCTTCTAATTTAGGTGGACAGGTCAGTTAGGTGTCTGATGATTTTGGCTTGCTTCCAAAATTTGTCACAATGGTCTTCTTGTTAACTAATTCAATGACTCTTTTCAGCATCAAAAAGTAAATGGTTCTCTGAATATGGAATTTGGAACTGGTAACCATCCTTTGAGCCTTTATTATTTTGTCTATGAAGTTATCTGAAAATTATGTTCCCATTTTCTCATTTTTTTTCTTCTAATATCTAATAGTGAGGCCATTCTCAAATCCTCCATCCACCATACCTACACCACCACCATCCCATCCCAAATCATACATGGAGGTAAGCAATTATAGTGGTTCTTGTGAAAACATTTTTGCATCCCATCCCAAATTTTGAATTGTTGTTGCATTATTGCTTCAACTTTTGGGGGTTTGTTTGTGTGGATATCTAAAGTTTCAATGATTTCTTGATAACTAGCTATGGCCACGGTTTAGAAACAAAATAGGAAAAAAAGAAGCACTAGTTAAAGTTATATGAGGTTGGTAATTGGTATCTCATGAGCATCTTAATTTTTTTGTTGAAGGCTCAATCTTCAAAGTGGATACATTTTATTTAGAAAATAATTTGTTCCATGCAAATATGCAATTTCACTCATACATGATGTCAAATTCCAAATGGTGTTTCATGGTTTGTAGTCGATGCACATGTACCTATAAAGTTCAAGTCACATTGACCAAGCTTTTAAGAAGTAGGCAGGTAGTATATGTTGACCATTGCAAAATGCATGTGGTATGTTGACGCAATGCGGTACATGTTAAAGAACATTAAAGAATCTTTAAAATAACTAAGTTGCTTAACATATGCATAATGAAGTAGGCTACTGAACTATCCATTCAATAATTTTAAATTAAAAAAAATGTGTAACTATGCAACATAAAACACATAGCATATAACACTCTATATTAATGAACAAGATAGGGCATATCATATATGTAACATAAAATAATTGAACATGAGTAAAACAAGTGTTTTAAGTAACATTACTGAATTTGTCATTGTCATTGTCATGAAGCCATATTTATTCAAACTATCTAGGACCAGCTACTTGAATCTTGGCCTTTCATCGTGCAATGTGCAAGGCTAAATCTCTAGTTAAATAGCTTAGACCTTCCACCATCTTTACATCTTCCGCTTTAAGATATTTAACTTTTATAATTATAGAATATATTGGTCATCTCTAAAGATATCCATAATAGTTATTTTCTCTCGCAATCGTCTACTAGAGTTATTCTCACACTAAAACTTAACCTTTTAATTTATTTTACTATTGTAAGAACTAATTCTCTCGTAAGAAGAAACATCAACAGAGCCCTTATCTTTTGAGTGTCAAGGATTAGAGCAAGTAATAATTAAGGTTTGAATGAACTAGAATTTCACCTTTTTTGATATACCCATGTATGGCCTTCATGTATAGCCTCATAGATCTCATATGCTTTCTAATGTAGTCCCTTGCTACAAATGTTTATATACGCCTACCTAGGCTTCCTTTTAAAACAAGAGTTAAATTCTAGATTAGACCAAAAGGAAGGATGTATACTAATTTCACAACTGACTGCAGATGTTGTGATTGCATGGTTCAAGAAGCTTGAGATCAAGAGACTGTAATACTAGATGAACAAACCAAGTTTGATAATAAATCAATTCTATTTCATTGGTCAATTATAACATGCTCTTGATGGTTGATTAAAACTCTACGCCTCTAATAAATATAGGGGATGATAAATTCTAGTTAAACAAATTCTTAAAATAATTAAATCTAGTCTATCATATTGAAAACTTGGGGAATCTTCAAACAGATGTTTCTTAAAAGAGTGAAGACTGGAGCAAAGAAATGAACATTTAACTACCATGTTAAGAAAAATAGAACAAGAATAATCAATTGTTATTTTCTTCTTTTATATATATATATTTTTGTTTGTTATTTTAATTAATGCATCATATTAAGTGATTAGCCTATTTTGCAGATCATAGAAATGATACAAAAAGGGGAAAGGCCACCTAACATCAAGGTACAATTTCTTCATCTTGTTTCTATGTTACAATGTTAGTAGTAGTCACTTCTAATTTTACTCATTTCTGGTTGACCATGATCAGGATATTGATGACAGTCCTCCCGACCCTAACCAACCAATAGCTAAACCTCGTCTACCTCCTAGACCCAAGGTTTGCATTCCAATTATTCTTTTCTATTTTATTCTTGTATATTTCTCAGTTCATAAGTGAATGGTTTTATTTCATACAATACAGCCAGTGACAATTTTTTATACTCATTTTTGGAATGATCGTTTTAGCTGTTGACTTGTCTCTTATGTATTTAATACTTTATCGTTCAAAATAATTTGGTAATTGATAATTATTTAAACAAGTCAATTGAATTTTCTAAATTTATACTGCTATCAGTCTTTATGTATGACGATAAAATTAAGATAGAAAAGGTTGTCCCTGTTTAAATTAAAAGTAAATGCAGCTGAGATGAGTATAGTATGATGAGTGTGGGAGCCTAATAGAAGGATAAAATAATAATAATAATGATAATAGGGAAAAACCAAATATCACCATTTTGAAACAATTAATTGTGGCTTCAATTGACTAAAATTTGAGAAATGAGCTACATATAACATGCTGAAAGAAACTCATATATTGAATCAAATAGATTGGTGTGAGGAAAAATGAGAATCTCAAAGGGAAAAAAAATCATCTTCAAAGATTTACTAAAGTTATGGTCTTAAGAGTCCACTCAGAAAAAAAAAATCATAGAACCTACTTCAAATTGTTGGCAGTTACAATTCATTGTTTTTGTATTTTTGTTAAATTTACACTTTGAAATCCAATGTATCCCTTTTGGCTTATACTACACTATGATTTCAATAATTCTGTTTAACACAGCCTTGGGAAGTCGGTCAGGAAGATCAGCACGGATCCACTTTTGGTCTTCAATCCAAAGCAAATGGCCTCAGGTTGAATTCTGAAGTTTATAACTCTCAACTGAATGAGAGCTATTCCACTGGACGAGAGCCTGGGCAGAGTAAGCAATCGATTCAGATCTCTGAGATTGAATCTGAACCAGAAGAGCAGTTTTACGATGCAGTGAGATCCATTGGAAGCCCCATGAAACGATGGGTTCCAACAGAGCCACCAGCATTTCTGATGCCAGAAGCTGCAGATGCTATTAGACAGCCAAAATCATCCACTCAAAGGCAGCAATCAGGTGACGATGGCTTGATGATCTCCTCTAGCAATATCCATGCCCACAAACCCCAAAATTCTGGTCGCACTGTGACAGATCTCAACTTGGCTACAGAGCAGGAAAGGGAAGCTGGTGTATAGATCAAGTAAATACTAAAATGGCAGACAATTCAAAGTACCTCAGAGTATTTTGTGGCCATATTCTGTCTGAGATTAAAAGCACCTGCTTATGTTTTTGATAACCAAAAAGTTTCTAATATCTGTTGCTTCCCCCAAACTTTAAGTTTCCATTCGGGTGTCAAATTTGGTCAGTGGATATTTTCTTGGTCATGTTTCTCTCAGATGCCTTCAAAATGTCTGTGGCTGCTTGCTGGAAAGACTGATATGTTGGTTCTTGATTATCACTGGTAAAAACTTCAAACTTCTGATTAATCAGAACCTGCTGAGGGAACATGATTGATCGATCATAGTAGACATAAGATAAGAGGATCTAGGGAAGTGTCAAGGCAAGAGTGAGTCCAAAATTTGTTTTAATCTGCACAACATCTGCCTGGTTGCTACTTCTGACAATCTCTAAATATCAACTATCTAGTTTTTAACATCGATGCAGTATAATTCTATGCAGAACATAGTTGTTGAATATTGATCGCCTTCTTATAATTTCTGATCTGGCATTTGCCATGCGAGGAGCAGGGAACCTCAACTACTCTACACAGGTTGATGCACAGAACACCTTACAAAGTTGACTTCGTTAATTAAAAAACAATAAAGGCTTTGAGTTGTGTGCTACATTTATTGAATTTTTTTCCCCTATGTACTTTAATTAATTGAAATGCCACTTGCGATCACATGTAATGCATCTTGGAAAGAGCACCGAGAAGAGTTTGGAGTCAACTGTTCTCGATGCATGAGATTGACCAGATCCACTCCGCAAAAAGTCAACTGAACTCAAATCACCAACGTCGTTGAATAAGTACCAATAAGTTCAAATGACAGAAAATGCTGGACACCCAAAAAAAAAAAAAAAAACACACACACACACACAGTGATCTCAATGCCATGCAAAACAACTTAATGTAACTAACACTGATCATAATCATCACAACATGTTACCAGCTCCAATGGCTAAAAAGCCAACGACTGCAAGCAAGCTCCAATATCCCACTTCACTAGCCCTTCTAGTGGCCGCAGACGATGAGCCGCCTCCAGCGTTGTTATTGCTGCTTCTGCTCTCCGGTGGCGGGGCTATCCCGGCGTCAGACGAAGTCGGTGTACTGTGATTACTCTTGGCTGACGGCGCAGGAGCGGAGGCCGGCGGCTTGGGGCCGAAGATTGCATAAGGCAGCAGCACCTTGTCGACGGAGTAGACGGCGAGGGGGAAGTCGGCGTAGAGCACGTTGCTGAAGGTGGTGTTGACGACGCCGGTGGAGATGTTGGCCTGGTTGGCATCGACGGCGGCGGTGGTGACGTTGAGGGTGAAGACCCCGGTTCGGTCGGAGGCCTGGGTGGGAAGGGGGTTGCTGGCGCTCTGGAAGGTGGCGAAGCTATAGTAGCGGGGGAGGACGTGGTAGAGGACCAGCTCGATCTGCTCCTGCTGCGAGAGGTTGTTGAGGGTGCCGAGGCCCGCGAAAGCGTTGTCGGTGGGGGCGAAGACCGTGAGGCCGTTGTAGCTGTTGTTCAGTTGACTATTGAGCTGAACGTCAATGCGGGTCTGCTGGAGGAGGCGGACGAAGGAGGAGTACTGCCCGCCCTTCACCAGGATGGCCGTCAGGTTGAGGGGGCCGCTGGGGGAGGGCGAGGGAGCTTGCGACAGAGTCGGCGAGGAAGTCAGGAGGAGGAAGGATGAGACAGACAAGAAGAAGAACATGAGGCAGGAAGGTGCCATGGCCGTGAATGTATGGAGGGTTGAGCAGAAGTGCGATATCTATCTATATATATATATGGAAATTTTTGATTAATTAGTCTAATTTAATTTGGTTCGAACCTAATGCATGCACAGCAAGTACTCTAAATATATAGAGATACAAGTACCTTTTTGTTATATGAGCACATGGTAATACAGCAAAGAATGCCCTTCCGTCAAGAAATTGAGCTATAACAGAGTATGACTTAATTGTTAGTTGCATGCTTCTCATTTCATTAATCTTGATAAAACGTTTGCAAAGCTTTAATGTCTGAAAAACACCTTTAGCTTTGGTTCTGATTGAAGGTTCTCAGTCCACTCAAGTTACTGAAAGGATCTGGTGATTAACTCGACAAGTCTACGACGATAGCCATTAAGGTCGAGAATGCACTTAGCAAGTAGTGTAATTGAAGTTTTCCACGATGGGAAAGTGTCAGCACCGGCAAACTACTAATTGTCTCGAAGGTTTTTGATTAAAAAAAATTAATTTGAGGCATAGACCGTCATTAACAGCTCACCCCGGGTCCAGGAGGACGGATATTTACGAAATGAAGCATCGAGCAAATTTTACCGTTAAATGAAGAAAAAGAAGAAGGGAAAAAAAAATCATCGGTGGCTGTGGCCATCGAATCTCTTCTTGATGAAGCAGTGTGTGACATGAGTTTTGTAATTGCATTGGATTGCCAAACTCAATATTGACGCTGGATATGCGGCATGAGCCTAGAAGGTCAGATCTATGGAATAGCGTTTCGTTATCCTTGAGAGGGTTCGAGGGAAGTTCAGCTTGGTTCTGATTTTTCTTTCAGGCTGCGGAAAAGTGATTATTCATTCTCTCACAAGGATTGCGTTTGTCAAAAATGTCATTTGATTTAGAAGAAAAATTATGAAATAAATATTCCCATATTTACTTGTATAAATGATAATTATTCCTTAATTTATTGTATAGCTCATAGACTTTGACGGGATCCACACTGTTTCTGTTTGGCTAAGAGCAGTGGATGAGATTCACAATAGGAGGAGATGACGCCGGGGAACTGGATCAACTGCTCTTAGCCTGCGAAGTCAACACCGGATAAAGGGCGCCGGGGGTCCCGACGGAATCCCCTCCGACGCTCAAGTTAGGATCTGTGGAATGATAAAGAAAAGTAATTAGAAAAAGAAAGGGTTTTAAATTCTCCCTCCTCTGTGATAACTGTCTATCTTTATATAGGAGCAGCGGAACAAAAAGAAAACCTTCTAGAAAGGCATGGGTAGTCATATTTAGACTCATCTTCAGTACAGTGGTTCCCAGTAGGTAAGGGGACGGCAGGACAACTTATCGTCATTTATTGCAGCGGAGATGGCGTACTCGTCACAGATGACGTGACCTATTCCTATTAGCTGAGGTATGAGTCGTCAAGAGATCTAGGATTAGCCGAGGTGTAACACGACTGATGACCGAGACGGGATCGAGGTACGGCATGGCCGAAGTAGCGCTGGTGTGTCCGAGGCAGGTGACCGAGGTGAGCTCTGTGGTCGAGCTATGTGGCCATGGCCGAGGTGAGCTCCGTCGAAGTAGCGCCGGTGTGTCTGAGGTAGGTGACCGAGGTGAGCTCTGTGACCGAGCTATGTGGCCATGGCCGAGGTGAGCTCCGTCGAAGTAGCACCGGTGTGTCCGAGGCAGGTGACCGAGGTGAGCTTTGTGGCCGAGCTATGTGACCATGGCCGAGGTGAGCTCCGTGGCCGAGCTATGTGACCATGGCTGAGGTGAGCTCCGTGGCCGAACTATGTGGCTGAGGCAAAAGTGGACTCGCGGATTCCAACTACACTGAGCCTAAGCGAGCCTTC
>JBAMHZ010332946.1:0-12755 GCA_037177395.1 Alpinia galanga
AATAGGAGTAGGCGTGAGGAGAAGCCCTGGTGCCGGTGAACCCCGTCGAAGCCCGCCATTGGGCCGATCGAATCAAAGAGGAGGAATATTTGGAAGGCCAAACGGAGAAGAATTACATATATATATAACGGCGACAGCAATTATTGCATTGTGGTAAACCGTCGGAAGCTTTTATAACATCGCCGGCGGCAATAACCGTAGATGGCATAAGGTAACGAATAGATTGACGACAAACAGTGACTCGACAAAATTTAGGGTTAAATATTCAAGTCTTTATTACTAGAATATTTTCCAAAATAATTAGAAATTTTTTAAAGCATTTATTTTATATTCCATGACAATTGTCACACAGCAAAAGTGTCTAAGTAATTAATTATTAATTAATTTAATCATTGTCCATCAACCTTTTGACTTGTCTTAAGAAACATCAAATTCCCATTTAACCCCCAAATTATTGGCTCAACGTGGACACAACTCCTCCTTGTCTAAGTGGATTAGGCATAATGATAACGGTTTCTAAGGGTACGGTGCAATAGCAACAACAGTGAAATAAAGGAGAATATAGTTTAATTCGTAATTTGATAATAAATTTTTAAAAAATTTATAAAAGTAATTTTCTGTGTAGGAGTTTATCTAATAGATAGAGTATGATTTTAATATTAGACAACCTTTCAAAGATGACATCACTATAAATGTTAGATTCACCTGCTAAAAAAATTACAAATACTTCTTTAATTTATCCAGATAATTGGTAGAGATTTATTAAGACTCTGATTTCTTCTGGCTCAACTATTGAAGAAACATCTTTGAAAAACTATAGAACAGAATTGATCATCTTAGAAATTAATTGAGCCAAAAATTTAAATATTTTAGTGCTAAAATAACTAAAAAAAATAAGCATAATGATAACTTCATTACCTAAATAACACACTTAATGATAATTTGGCAATCCTATCATCACTGGGAAAACAAGGACACCCACAGCAATGGACATTAAAGAAAAACACTCGGAGATCATTGATTTGATGTGTTGCAGATTTAGTGCCTTTGGGAAATGACATTTATGACCATCATCGTATTTATCCTTCACATAATTGCATGCAATCTCTCATACTTTTCATCTAAACAAGAAGAAGATAAATAAAATTAAAATTAAAATAAAAAGAAAGTAAAAGACAAAGCAGATAAACATAAGGAGAACTGAGATGGCTGAGTGGATTCAAAGCTTGGCTTAGTGATTTGACTTGGAGACTTTCTCCTAAAGAAATCATGTAAATTAGTGTCAAACTGTCCTAACTCTTAACTATCATTATCATTATCATTATCATCTAGATAAACATATTTTGGATAGAAGGAATAATAAACGGGGTTATCATGTCACCTGCTAATCGTAAGTTGCTTTGTTTTTTTCTTTTTTCTGGGGAGTGAGAGAACTGTCAATCCATAAATAAAGCAAAAGCACAAAGCAATCATCACGAGATGGAAGTGAGGCAAAAGCAAGCACCAAGAACATTGCATTCGAAATTTCAAAGCTCTTTTAGACAATGCAGCATGAATGAATGCATTGGACGTTTGCTTTAAGATGGCAAGATGCCACAATTTGTGTCTTCCAATTCCCAAATCAGTGTCACCTAAATCCATCCATGTTTCTTGTTCACTCACCGGAGTTGTGGCCGCCGAGAAAATTATGGTTAGACAGGACTTGTTCGGCTGAGATGGCGAGTCTCCTGTGAAATAAGATAACACAAGACATTGAGAAAAACTATGAGATGAGGAAAATGAATTCTTGTTCTTGATGACTAGATTACACGTTGAAATCGATAAATTTATGCAATAAAAACAAAAACTTACCCTGTTCTCCAGCTCCCTTAAATAATTTACTTTTTCTTGGATCTTCCTTGTCAAAAGAAGAAGAAGAAAAAAGCAATTCAGAATCCTAAAAATTTTTGATATTTCGGGCTTCTTTTTGTCCACCCACATTATCTTCTTTTTTTCCTTGGTAATAACTGATTGCCAATAAAACATTAAATGCATCATAAATTCTCCATCGCATGTTTTTTTTTTCTTCATAAGAATCGAATCATCAATTTCTCTTATTTACCTGAAAGTAAAACAAAAGGACGTTCTATCTGAATCTTCTATTTTATTTCCACACAAGTCCAATGAAACTTCAAGCATCTAAAACCACTTCCAATCCACCAATAATGGCTAATAAACAAAGCATATCCATCCGACAATACAATAAACAAACACCGCAAAAGCAAAAATTTAAAGAAATGCAGAGTAGTTCCGGAGAATGTAATGAGAGCATACAGTGGCTCATCAAAAATAACAATTAGTTTCTGCTCTGCTAATTTGAAATTGCATGATTGCATTGTTCTTCACTTCTTAGCTTTCAGTTTGTTCTCTCAACCGACGAATTGTGCTCCTAACTGTCACGGCACTAGCAGTGCTGTCAAACAATAAGCATCACGACAAGTGTAAGAAAAGGCAAAAGTCATACTGACTAGCAATGCTGGCACAAAATGCTATCTGATTAGCTTGTTCCAAGGGTCAGTTGGTACACATATGTTAAGTTTTTCTCAGTGAGTTGCATACAAGTTTTAAAAACCTTTAAAAGGCTTAAACGATCCTTGAGTTTTACAGACTTACTTCAAAGTATAAGCACCACCAGCCTTGACCTTGCCACAATCCTTGCAACCCCAGATCCCAACTGCTTTTCTTTTCACAGCGAACTGTACAACCAATAAGAACATGAATGGATGTAAGGGAACACTAATCAGATAAGAGGGAAATATCAACAATTTTCCTTTTTGTACAAGTTTTCTTAGCACAGATTGGCCTACATAAAGAATACTGATAAATCAAAGTGTGGATTTGGCGAAATGGTCTGACTGAAACAGAACTTTGCCGGAAAAATAAGCATTTATCTCATAGATGTGAAAAAACATGCTACTTTCAGAAATAACATCTTTGAAAACCGATGCTGTATAAACTGAACTGACCTATTTGACAAGGAACAATTCCGTATCACAAAATCTAAAACCAGTATTTCGGTTTGTTTATTTATATATTTTTTCTGAAAAAGTTGCAGCATGGCAGACTGGACAATTTACCTAACCAGTCAGGTTTTAAATTTTGAAAACACTTCAAAAAACAAGATTTCTCAGAATCATTAAACAGTTTATGTTCAAACACCTAGTTATTATTTTCGAATCATTTACAAAAATCTCAAAAGAGCTTGTGGATGTATTGCATTAGATTGCATCCCACATACATATAACATATTCAATTCAAACCTAATCTGCAGTGCTGTTAATGACTTCATTCCAATAAATTTTCATTTCAAATACTAGTGAACAAATGCTCATACAATATATAGACACATTGAACTAGTGAACCAGAGCTAAGACAGAAGTGAGCTTAACATCACTGCTAAAAACATGAAATAGAAGTAGCAATGAAAATTCTAAATGGCAGTAAATTTCAGCACAAAATATAACAATTAAATATGAGTGGCCTTCTGGTTTATCCGCACAATAAACCATTAAAAATATATTTGAAATTCTATGTTGAACTCAAGGCAAACTTCAATTCTTCTGCATTGTAACCGATCAAAAAGCAAGAAGAAAATTTAATTTAAAAAAAAACTTTAACCAAGATTGTGGAAACGGGAAAAGGCATTCCCCCATCAAAGAGGACTAGAAGCAAAAGAAGTTATACCTTCCCACAGAATTCACAAAAGTATTTTGCATGCTGGGAAACCTCCATCTTCTTGATTTGTTTCCGCAAACTTGCACCATATCTGGTACCTGAAGCACAAAGAAGGCGGATCAGAAGTAGATAGAGCTTCAATATTGGTTTTGCAACAGCCTCAAAATGGTTTATGAGAATATTGATTCACTGAATTACCATATTTCCCAACAATTCCAGCCTTCTTGGTGCGCTTCGTCTGCGTTCCAACAAGAGAACACAGTTATTACAAAGAATTCAATCAAACGATTCATACTACCATTTTGCATCTCATTCATAGTTTCACATCGAATATTAAATGCCAAGCCGAAAACACCTTCTGTGCTTATTTTACTATAAACAAAACAGCAAATCAAATATTTAATATGATGCTGTGAATCAAATGTTACAATCTTACGGAAAAATTTAAATTTACAAAGAAAAATTTAGAAAATAAAACTACTCCAGCTTAACATTCTTAAACAGGTACTTTTTTATCTCAAAAAAAAAATCTTAGTTTTCACGAGGCGGATACTCATCACTACGGAAAAAAAACGCATTTTTAATCCAACAAAAAAGCGCTTCGAATACACCCACGATAAAGAAACGAGAACCATACCTCTTAAATTTCATACAATGTCTGCTTTCTCCTATCTCAAGAATCAATTCATACCTAAGTATTAAGATGGATAATTATAGAAGTGGCAATTACCGAAGCAACTTCTCACATGTAAGGACTTACCATATTCCCAGAGGGCGGCTGGATACGAAGTCGTTCAGAGGATCTACACGCCGAGTGACAACCCCAAAGAAAAGAAGCTAGTGCTCGCGGCCATCGCCGACTTATATAGGTAGAACCCTAATTTGGACGATGCGGATCTACCGATCGTGACGGTTTGATAATTTTAGAAACCCATTTCTATTTGGGCCACGTAAAACTGAACCGTTCGATTGTTGGAGATTCGTGATCCACGAAACCTCCATAAATGGCCGATACGAAGCCCAACAACAATTAAAAATAATAATTTAATTAATTAAACCATTACTAGTGACAATGAATATTTGTCTTAATAACTCTAAAAAGTTATATCAAAAACGTTTTAGAAGTTCCATAATCTCCTTGTCGATTAACGATGATAGAGTATAAGTTTGGATGATGCATCTATAATAATAATATAAAAAAAAAAACCCTTTAATGATATTTAAATTTGGTATAAAATTCTTTTAATGATTATAAGGAATTAATGATTTCAGGGTTCCTATTCATTAATTGTCTCTTCTCACAGAACAATTCAAATCAAACTCCACTTCCAATGGAGTCATCTACTTTTTCTTCTTCCTCGATCGCTCCATTTTGTTTCAATCATCTCCTTGGGAGCAAATATGCTTCATGGTTCCTCACTTTTTCCCAGTCATCAGTCCTCTCTCTTTCTTCTTCCTCCTCTGCGTTCCCATTCTGTAAGCATTCAGATCGCCCACATCTCACTGACAGCAATTCTTTTCCATGTCTCACTGCATGCACACCTCTCCTCATCCATGTCAGTAGCTTTAATCTGTACGCATGGAGTATGCTACAGTTCTGCGAAAGCCATGTCGATCAGTCGATGTCCATGTCCATGAGAGAAAATCAAATCAACGACACGCTCTCACTAGCCACCACACACATACAGTTGAAACACACACACATCAAAGCTTAGCTCATCATTTGATCGACAAAATTGCAGATGAATATCCATCCCAAAGCAACTAGGGTGACGACTAGCTTGGACGTAGAGCAGAGGAGGGCTTGGCTTGTTCCAGCATTTGGACCACCTCTCTCATGGTCGGCCTCTCCACGCTGTGCTCCTGGACGCACAGCATGGCCACAAAGAACACCTGCATAGCCTCCTCCACCGGCACGTTGCTCAGCCAGGGGTCCAGGATCTTCACCACCGCGTCCTTGCTCCAGTTTGTCACACTTCTCGTCCACTGGACAAGGTCCAGTCCTTCCTCGCCGAAGTCCCCTACCGGCCGCCGGCCGGTGATCAGCTCCAGCAGAACTACTCCGAAGCTGTACACGTCGCTCTTCTCGTCCACCTTCAAAGTGTACGCGTATTCTGTACAGACGAAAAGGAAGCAAGGTCAGCTACTTGTGTGGGTGGCGAATAAATTAATGTGCCAATTTGTACTTGTTCCCTCGGTTCTGAAGAAGAAGGAGAAGAATTTAAATCAGGGATCCCGATCAGAATTCATAAGATGGAATCTTGGAACCTGGAAATTGTTGTTTACTGAACCACGGATTTGGTCAAAGATGTGTTCGTAGTGGCAAAGAGCAATACTCAATTAGCATGGGATTCCAAAGCAAAGGCAAATGCTGTTTGCTTTCTTTGAGGAGTTGGCTGATCTCAGTGCCCTTCTTTTTGTCGAAAAGAAACGAGAGGTAGGTCCGACGTGAATAGGACCTCACTGAGTGCCATGCTTCTGCAGATAAAGTGTACCACATGGTGCTTTAAAGTTTGAACCATGATCCATAGATCTCACTGCGTGGATCACTGTTTTGGCCGACAAGCATCTTTGTCGGATTCTTTCGGCGACTTAGATTTTCCCTACAAGAAATTCCTTTGTATTTTTCTGACTCTTCCTAGTTGTAAATCTTAACCGCAATCTAGTTCATGGGACAATACAGTTGAAGTTGTAAATGAAAGATCTAGTTAAGATTGAGCGAGTACCAGGCGCAATGTAGCCATAAGAGCCGGCGATCGCTGACATGCATTCAGAAGCTCCAGTGTCCCTCAAGTACTTGGCGAGGCCAAAATCAGCTACGTGAGCTTCCAAGTTTGCATCCAGCAAGATGTTGTTGCACTTGATATCGCGGTGGAGGATCGGAGGACGGCAGTCGTGGTGAAGGTAGCACATTCCTTTGGCTGATTCGACGGCGATCCTGAGCCTCAGCTGCCAATTGAGGTATCCAGCTCTCTTTCCGTGGAGCAACTCTCCTAGATTTCCGTTGGGCATGTACTCGTAAACCAGCAGATTGCAGTCCTTGTTGGAGCAGAAGGCGAGCAACCTGACGATGTTCCTATGCCGAATCTTGCCCAGCGTTTGAATCTCGGCAGAGAATCCATTGTCGTGCGTTGAGCCCTTGCTGATTCCGAGAAGGCGCTTCACGGCGACCTCTTCGCCATTAGGCATCGTTCCTCGGTAGACGACGCCGGCTCCTCCTCTTCCTATGATGCAGTTCTCTTTGAGGCATTCTACGATCTCTTGACTCCCGAAATCCAGTTTCTGGAATGCAGTCAGCTTCCACAAGTTAGAGTTTCTTCGCATCATCGACCGCGTCTTGGTGACTACTGTAACCGCGAAAACGATCGAACACGCTAAGAGGCCCAGTGCGAGCAGGAGCCTGAACTTCCCAGGGAGCTGAAACTTGAAACTCCCTCGTCGGTCTTGATGGAACGGAGAGCTTGCTGAAATGTTGCAGGGGTTCAGAATCGACCCGCAGAGACGAGGATTGGAAAGAAAAGACGAAGCGTTGAAGTAGGCAAATTGCCCTGTCTCCGGCACTCTGCCGGAGAAATCATTGTGGGAGAAATCGGCGCAAGTTAGACTCTTCATGCTCCCAATTTCCTTTGGAATGTTTCCGGTCAACTGGTTCCATGAAACATTCAGATAGTTCAGTATTCTAATTCGAGACACTTGAGATGGTACCTCGCCGGTTAACTGGTTTTGGCTCAAGTCCAAGTAAGTCAGCAAAAAACAATCGCCAATCTCAGGAGGAATCCGGCCGGAGAAGTTGTTCATGCTCATATCTACCTTTAGTATGCGTCGAAGAAGGCCAACCTGAGATGGGATCTCTCCGTTGAACTGGTTGCCACTGAGAAGGAGAATCTCCAACGCCGAGAAGTTTCCGATGGACCTCGGAAGAGGCCCAAAAAACTGGTTGTTCGATAGATTGAGCTGGCCTAGCTTTGCCGGTCGCTTTGCAGGCTCATCTGCTAGAATTCCGGTGAGATAGTTGTTTTGCAACTCCAGCAGTAACAATTCCGGAAGGTAAAGGAAGCCTCCGGGAATAGAACCGGTCAAGTAGTTCTGCCCCATGCGCACCCTCACAAGAGTTGTGCACTCACCGAGATCATCCGGCAGAGGACCAAAGAGGAAGTTGTTGAGCAAGATCAGTATCTCCAATTTCTTCCCAGTGCAGAGACCTCTGGGAACCAGTCCGGTGAGCTTGTTGGTGGAGAGATCAAGCTCTCGAAGCCTGCCATTCTGCCCGAGCTCGGAAGGGATAGTGCCAGTGAAGTTGTTGTGCCACAATTTCAGAACCTCCAAACTCGGCAGCTCCGCGACGAGCAATGGGATCTCTCCGTGGAATTGGTTGAGGAACATGTGCAGCAGCTCGAGCTGTCGGAGATTCCCGAAATCTTTCGGTATCTCCCCGGTGAGCGCATTGTTGGAGATGTCGAGGAATCTCAAGCTGCTCAAGTTGCCAAGTTGTGGAGGAATGGTGCCAATGAGCTGGTTAGTCTGCAAGAAGAGGGTGTCCAGCTTCACAAGATCTCCCAATTGGTGTGGGATCTCGCCCTTTAAGCCGCAGCTCGAGAGGTCAAGGTGGAGGAGATTAGTCAACCTCCCAAGCTCCGCCGGAATGCCACCGTCGAACTCATTGAAGTAGCCCAGGTAAAGTTGTTCAAGAGTGGTGAGGTTGCCTAGAACGGCTGGAATATGGCCACCCAAGTCGTTCCCAGCCAATGACAGATAGCTAATGGCCGGAAAACCGCCATAGGCAGCGGGGATTTGACCGGAGAAATAGTTCCCGCCGAGATCCAAGTGGCGGAGAAGAGGCAGCTCCGGTAGCGCCACCGGCAGTGACCCAGAGAAGTCATTGTTGTACAAGTCGAAGACTCGCAGCTCCGCCATCGCAGAGAAGTTCCAGTAGTCCAAAGAGCCATTGAAGCGGTTGTTGGAGACGTTGAGGAACTGGAGGCTCAGGAGCTGGCAGACACTCGCGGGGAACTCGCCCGCGAAGCTGTTACCGGAGACCGAGAGGCGAACGAGCGCCTTCAGCTCCGCAATCCTCGGCGACAGGGAGCCGGAGACGTTGACGTTGGAGACGTCGAGCTCGGTCACCACGCGCCCGGCGGCGTCGCAGCGGACGCCGCTCCACGAGCAGAGAGAATCATGGTTATGCGAGCTCCAGCTGTGGAAGAAGCCATCAGAGGCCCGCAGAGATTGCTTGATGGAAAGAAGAACAGACGCCTGCTTCCTGAGGGAAAGGCCGGGGGAGTTGGAAGAGACCGCCGGCGAAACCAAGAGAAGAGAAGCAGAGAGGAAAAGGAAGAAGCTTGCAGCAACAAGGGCCATGGAGAAGCAGAGGAGAGGAGTGTGCAATGGAGGAAGCTGGTGGTGCTATGCTAATATGGAGATGGAACAAGGCTCTCTCTCTCTCTCTTCTTTTTCAAGGGAAGAAAAGCCAAAGGCTAAAGAGCAGAAGTGTATATTAAAAGAGGATACAAGGCACTGTTGGAGCAGGACTGGTCATTATATTGGTGGACGTTCCTCCTCTTGCATGAACACAACTCTTGATCAGCAAATTCCTTGGTTACTTCCTCTGCTCTGCTGCTGGAGGTTAAAGAAAAAGAAAAAGAAAAAGAAAAAGAAATTGCAGTAAAACTTACTGAGCACTGTTAAATTTGAGCTCACAGCTCCAGTTGTTTAAGGGCGGCTAAGAATCTCAGAGGTGAAGGAACAAGTTGTGAGATCGATTCAAAGCGTATTTACTCTTCAGTAATGATCAAGAATTAGCCAGCCTTTAAGGAATCGATAAACATGTGCTCACAAGATTCACTTTTGTCCTTTAGGCTAAAAACGATGCTCTTTATTAAGGGGAAAAAAAAAGCACGATAACAAAAGACTGCACAAAGAGAGTCCTTAAAGTCGAAACGAAGAAGGGTATGCAAACATCTTTGCAGTGTAGAACTAGCAATTGATTGTGAATGGTGATGGTCAGGATACTAAAGTCACAAGTATTGGAAGTTGGATCAAACTCTTCAGCACTGACTGATCAGGAATTTGATCTAATGCTTCAGTGACCAACTTGAAAAATATTAGGAACTGGGAGATAAATCAAGTCTCAGAGATTCAATCAGAAAGTTAAAAAATATAATTTTTCCTTGGCGAACCATTTAGTAGAAAATGCTTAGTTTCTTCACTGAAGAATGAAAAGCTCATGAAACTATGGTCTCTTATACACACAGTTCACACTTCTCTGGAAGTAAAGGCTTCACATGCATGATTGTTCACACATCATTTCTCAATTGATTTATGCATCTGAAATAGAATAAACTGACAGATACTTACTGTTTAGGGTGCTGGAGCGGAATGAAAATGATTTGTTCCCTGTATGATTTCATTTCAATTCGGTATGAACAATTTAAAATTCGAGATGAAAAGTTCCATTCCAGCTGAGATAAATCAAACGAGAAAACCAAATCAGCTAGTGAACTAGCCATGTTTCTATTGAGCATACTAGATCGATCGATCGATCAACCAACACTAAGAAAATTAGAGACACTAAATAGACTAGTTATATTAAGAATTACATGAAACAAACAGGGTCAAATATAGAATGAATCTTTCTTTCCCCGAATCTCATTTCAATTCCATTTTCATTTATTCTCTCGTGTGCCAACTGCAATCTTAGCCTATAGTATGAATTTCACCATTTTTCTGAGGACTACTTGGTTGACTATAAGGATCTTGACGAAGCAGGACTCTTGAGCGTCTGTGAGTAATTATCTTCTCATTTCCTGCAAAATCACGAAGATATACTTTTGCTACAAAGTCACTATTAGTAATTTTATTAAATGTTTTTGAGTCCCCGCAGGGATTATGGTAGTTGTGATGATAAAATAAAAAAGATGGGAAGATTAAAAATACCATGAGAATTTGGAAGGTGAATGACTCCGGGATCTCCACCAGCTACCGAACAAACAAGCAGGAAGAGAAGGAAAACAAGCTTCATCTTATCAGTACTCAGGATACTGCCATGCCACTTCTGTTCTGTTTATAGCACAATTTTTCAAAGTCATAGCTCGATAGTCTCTTCCTCAGCTTCTTGGTCATCTAAAATAAGCTGAACAAGTCATGGAGAGTTAAGGCAATGAGTTGAATGCAGTGCACAATATAAAGAAGACTTGGACTATTGATTTAATTATTGACCTTGGGATGAGTGTATAACAAAACATATCTGTTTGTGATCATGAAACATGCCTAACCACACTAAACACTTTTTTTTTAAAATAATGTTATCATATATCAGAGCTGTGTTCTGTTGGCCAATAAGCTGTGAACTCATCGGCCAGTTTTGAGGGAGACTAAGGATCTAAGAGGTGAAGGAACAAGTTGTGAGATCAATTCATAGGGAAGGAGAACAGAGAAAGTGTATTTGCTCTTCAAGAATTAACCAGCCTTTGAGGAATCGATAAACATGTGCTCAACAGACTAACTTTTGTCCTTTAGGCTAAAAAGGATGCTCTTTATTAAGGGGGGAAAAAATGCACAATAACAAAAGACTGCACAAAGAGAATCCTTAAAGTCGAAACAAAAGGAAAGGGTATACAAACATCTTTGCAATGTAGAACTAGCAATTGATTATGAATCATGGCCAGGATAGTAAAGTCACAAGTATTCGAAGTTGGATCGACTCTTGTAATCCAGCGTGACGCTTCAGCATTGATTTTAAAAATGAGGCTTCTACTTGATGTTCTCTAAACATGAACAAATAAATGCAGAAGAAAAGATAGTAATAGTAGCTAGGGGAGGAGTTTGTGGAAAGAAAAAGGGATATCGGAAGGAACAATTACCAGTAACAATTTTTCATGAGGACATGGAAAGTAATAGGGATAGTGTTAGATGTGGAAGTTGAATTGCTCACAAAAAAGAAGAGACGGAGGCAAACAAAAATAGTGAAGTAAAGAAACAATGGCGAAGATGAATTGCCTCTCTCGTTGGTTAAAAAAATAGCGGAAGGAGGAACATGAACTAAGAAAGGCTAAAAGGGAAGAAATGGAAGTTACACTATGCAATTAGTTTAAAATTATCTATCAAGTTTCCATGAGATATCCAATGGCGAAGTTCATTCCATAATATATAGTGTTCTAGGTTTATCTCAATTTGGAACAATCACCACCTAAACGGCTTGATTCCTATATAAGGAACAAACCCTTCCTTGCAACGATAACTGTGGCTGAAGAGAAGAACTACTGTTGGATCATCAATAACCATTACTAATCTTAACCACAAAATATCAACACCAAATGAATACACAAAATAATAATAATAATAATAATAAATGTTAAAAAAATATTAATAAGTTGAATTACGATGACTCGTGTTGATAAGAGAAATTAGGCTAATGCACAAGAAAAATACATTAAAAGGACAATACATAAAGAAAAAAATAACATATATTATGAAAAAAAAAAACACACTAAAATCTATCTCCAGAGTATCTTAAACATTGTCAAATCTGAAATAGAAAGATAACTTCCAAAGATCATCTCAAATCTGCAAATATTAAGGGCAAAGTGAATGCTAATCATAAAGTGAAGAAAATATATATGTGCATGATAGAAGAAAAAACAAAATACAATATGAATGACTTTTATATATCTTTTTAGTATCAATTCTTTTTCTCTTTCATATATATATATATGTGTGTGTGTGTGCGTGTGTGATAACTTGCACGACTGATCATGCGCGACGCGTATGCGACAGTTTCTCCATTAATTGTCCGATCAAACGTGATTGCACAGTAACGAGGAATGCACAGTATCTCGTGGGAGCGATGGTCACTATAACTCAACCCTTGAATCTATTAGGATCGCCGCTGACATTCCTCCGACCCGATTGCAGCCGGAGTCAGAGTCCAGCCGAATCGAGGCCGAAATCCGACCGAATGGCGGTGGCGGTAATGACGAGTGAAGTCACGGTGAGAGTTACTGTACATTCCTCGTTACTGTACAATCGCACACAATGAGCAGGAA
>JBAMHZ010333056.1:0-12750 GCA_037177395.1 Alpinia galanga
CAAATAGTGGGAACCATGAACTAGATAAAACTCAAATGATTTAGGCAACGACGTGTGACCCTCTTCTTCCACTTTCTTCGTTAGTTTATTGTGTTAGTGGAAGAAGCAATAATACTGGCTTACCTTTGCCTTCAAGACTGTGTTCCTTGAGAAATACTCCTAATTAAAAATAAAAATACAAAAAAAAAAGAAGGTGTTTTAACAATAATCAAACTCTCAAGCATTTCCAAAACAGTTAGCAATTGTTTGAGGGCATTTTAAATCTGCCCCTTAAAGTTTACATAACAATTAACAGTGGTTCATCTCTCCTGTTTTGGAGCATGGTATATTTTCTCTCTAACATACAAACATATCTAAGTAGTTATGATGAATCTGAAGTGTAATAGGTGATAGATACAAAAGGGATATCACACTTAAGTAAATTAACTTACTAAAAAAATTCTACATTATACAATGGAGTGAGCATGACAAATCGCCAACCCTGCACCGAATGATATACCTTCGGTAGCTCTCTGTGCGACGTCGTCCTGTGCCAGATTGATGAACACAAGTGCTGCTTGTGATGAACACAAGTGCTGCTTGACTAAAGCTCTCAGGATATAATTGGATCTGGTAAGTACTTGAGTTCAGGAAGTTTCTCAACCCTAACGTGAGGAAAAGCTGATCAGTAGCCAATGTGTGATTGTTTAAGCAAAAGTGCTTTCAGTCATCATCTCGTTCGGGTAGATAAGGAACAAGGATTCCGCAATCAACTAAAGTATATCGCAAGTACGATGAGCTGTAAGTAAACATGAACTAGATGGCATATGGTATTGACATTATGTACCTTTGCCTGACTTTAAGTATTCCAGTACCGAGTTGCATAGGGATGCCCATTATAATACACTCACTCACTCCGTCGATTGGATCATCCCTGCCGGCATAGGAAGCATTGAACAGGTGCTCGGCAGTTTTCTCAAAGGAAGCAAGCATCAGAACACTTTCTTTCATTTTTGAAATGCCAAATCTTGTAATCCCGAGAACTTCACCCTGTTAAGAAAATTGAAAGCAGTTACATAGACACTGAGCATCAACAATTTCAAGGAAACAAGGTGTACGAGTATATTCTGTCAGATTTATTACCTTATAAGTCATAAGATCCCCCAGAAGCATCATATGGCGAACATCGATACTCATGCCATGGCTTCGCATGGTATACTGAATTTCATTAATGATGCACTTCCTTGCAGCTTCAATTCCGAGTGTCTGCTGAACTTCAATGACATGATTACTTGTTGTTTTTCTTCCATCAATTCCCTGAGTTCCCATGACACCTAAAAGGTTTGTCCTGTACTCCACGAGAAGTTTAGAAAATCTGTTAGTGCTGCATTTCAAAAACACCAGAATGATAAAACCAGCAAAATTCTGACTAACATCAAAAGTTTTAGCCTCATAATTCCACAGTTTGCTAACCCAGACAATGTACTATGCAGCCAAATTCATTTGTAGATCAAGAGAAAGAGATAACTAGAAGTTGTAAAATAAACTAGATATTTCCATGAAAATTGTTAGATCAAGAATTGACCATTGTAAAGAAGCTTGTATGTTTTGAGGAGTTTTTCAATTAAAAATTTAGAATATACAAGCGTTAGATACCAGAACAGAAGTTTGCATACTGACCCTTCCACCAATAGGCTGTATTCTACCTTCTTTTCATTGTTAACTTTCCTTTCATTGATAATTGCTCGCTCAACAGATGGGATGCCCTGAGAAACCATTACAATGCCTAGCACCTTAACTTTACAGTAAATGGTTGAAATAATCATAGAATTTCCGTAAGTTAATTGAACTAAATGAAACTAAAAGCAGTTCATGCAATTTACCTTCACAACAACCTTTGGAAGCATGGATTTTAAATTATGTAGTTCAAACTGGAGCTTTCTTCTAACAACTTCTGGAGTGTATATTTTCAACTTGTCATGGCTTACACTACATACGTGCTGTTGCAAAAAAGAGAATGGAGACTGATAATGAAGAGCTTTTTTTTTTTTAAATAGAAAGGAGAATACTTCACCTCTTCTTTTAGTTTTATTTTTGGATGATTCAGGATTGAGTGACGAACAGATTCAGCAGTGATTCCCAGATGTAATGCCTCAATTAGGTCCATGTCAAGTTTTATAGATATATATGGTTGACCTGAGCTCAACACTATCTTTACAGCTTTAGCAACCTTTGTAAAAACAAGAGGATCAGTAGCTACAGATTTGGAAGTCTGCCATAATAAAGGTGGAAAGGACAAAGTTTCTCCTAGATTTTGTCTTCGCTTTCTAACCTCTAACATCCAAAACAAAACCAAAATAACATATTTAAAATTCCAGTCTGACGTCAATCTTGGCAATCTGTCCAGACCAGTATATCTAGAGAACCATGCCACAGCAGAAAATACGAAACATAACAAATGACTAAACTGGATCATTTATTTATTTTTTTTAAATTTAGTTCCAAGGCTCAAATGGCTTGAACTGGGTGGTACGAGGTAGCATAGAACTAGATTGGGACAAATTAGTTATCTAATGCTGTAATATCTAAAACTCAAGCAGAAAATGGAGATAGCAAATATAGATGCCTGAAGTCCTGCTTCATGCAAAAAATGTTCACATAGAGATGGGCTTAATTCAGGTTTGATTACTAAAATTTGGCTGGAGGATGGACTGAGGGAAAAGGAATATAAAGCAAGATGGCTTAAGAAGGTATTAGATGGAAATTAGATCCAGGAAGCTGCAAAAATTTAAATAAGAACAACGGAATTAGTAGAATAAGAAAGATCTAGCAAACTGCACTTTGTCCCTTCTGTTGTTAATTTCCACTATATTTCGTCCAATGAGTAAGTACTGGAGAACTCTACACTATAGCAAAAGATTTAACTAGAAAAGAAAGGATTTCCAGTGTCTTAACAAGGAATCTTAGGAAGGACATTTTTTCTGTAGCAAGAAACATACTTCCCCTAGGGTCGCTTTCTCAATTGAGCTTTTCACCATGCGTGCAAAAATGACATTATTATCATTTTCAAGTGCAGCAGTAATAATCGGTGTGCTTATGTTTTTTGCTGCATTTATTATTTCCTTGATACGTGGAACCCCAAGAGTGACATCTGATGCTCAGTCAAGAAATAACTTCATTGTCGAACTTGATAAATCCAACAGAAAAATGCATGAGATGTCAGTTGATGTGAAAGGAATAAATAATGTAAATATTAAGAAAAGTGAGAGACCTACCTCTACAAACAAACCACAGGGAATAGCACAAGATATAAAATAAAGGAATCTACAAAGTGAGCAAAGGTCTCTTACGAATTACATGCAAATTAAGAATATGGATTAGATATGAAAGGACAAAAATCACAAGTGAGCATGTGCATTAGGCATAATCCACAGAGGAAATAGAACTATACTAGCCTTTTCAGCAGGGCATGAAAAATCACCAACACATAGATTCATCAGTTTAAAAAACATCAATAAAGGATACTCATACTGGCAACTCCAGCAAAGTGAAAAGTTTTCAATGTCATTTGAGTCCCTGGCTCTCCAATGCTTTGGGCTCCAATTGCACCGATTGACGCTCCAGCTTCAACTTTTTTTGAATGATAACGTGATATACATGTCTCTAGAAAAACCTGTAGCAAATAGCAGAAGGATTTTAAACATGACAAATCTTTTGAACAGTAAGGCACTTGAAGAATCCCAATCCTCGAAATGCATTGATAAGATCACTCATAGTGAACATGATAAACATCGGATGCATGTGAATTACTCAATTTAAAGAACTTTGAACACACTCAAACTCTGTCTAGGAATTAATTTTCAAAATTCGACTCAGAATTGAAGTGTGCAATGCGTGGATGCTAATCCATAATTTATTCATACAATGGTAATGGTTCCTAAAAGATGGCTCAGATTCAATTATATACCAGAACCATTTTTTCTCACTTGAGACACTGAACTTCAGAATTGTCATACAGGTTTCCATTTGTTAGGTTTACTTAATACTAACAGGCCCATGATGTGGCAGCTGACTTAACATCCACATCAGTAAAATCACCTTTAGCAGCGGCCACATAAAAGCCACATCAGCATAGTTATGAAAGATGCTTATTTGACAGTCAGCTAGTATGCTTATGATGATGTGTAGTGATGTGGAATTATGGATGCTTAGCTATCTGAAAATCATTGGTGCTGTCGCTTGCAATTATATAATCTGACAACTCATACCAAGGTGGAACAATCTGAAAGTTAATTAACCAAATTGTCAAGCCTAGTGATACTTAAGGACATTATTGAAACTAAGACACTCAATACAACTAAACCAATTTCACTTCAACTTAATTGATCATATCTCCGTGTTTACATTCTTGACCAATAAAAGTTACTCCTCACCAATTTGCCCATTTGATGTCATTTCATGGTGGGCTGTTAGCGAAAGACACACAGATGTTCAGGAATAAAATATCATGCTTTAATCTAAACCACTTGACGGTGATTATAAGTTACATTGTATTTGGAAAAAAACAATACACGAAAAAGGATATCTACCACAATTGGATACAGCATGAAATGACTAAACTTAAGAACCATGCTAAAATAACAGTACAAACGTTATACTATTTGAATGCACAAAGTTTCAGGTTAGCAGACAAACCCTCAACCTAGATGTACTAATATATGACTCCTACTAATACTGACTCTAATACTCTTTAACAGTGTTTCAAGCCGGTATATGATTGTTTGCAAATTTTAAAGACCAGCATAAATCTAATTAGTACTAAATTGGAAAAAGAGTCAAAAGTACTCTGTTTAAATTCTAGATCACCTAGAAAAAGAACTATTGTAATTCAATAGAATGCTAATCAAACCTCCAGTTGCCTAGAAGAAATTCCAGATATATTAGCAGCAATATTTTCCAATGCAGTGGAATGCTTCTCCTCTACAACAGCTTCATCAAGTTGAAGTGATTTCCTTATGTTTGCCAAAGCAGCAGCACGTTTATGGACAAAATCAGACAACAATTTGTTGAAGGCAGCAGAGCAACCACCCTCAGGTGACATATCATGCTTTGCCAATCTGTCATCCACAATTTTTGAAATTTCTGTAGGAGATAACATGTTCTTTTCTCTAGGAGGGCAAGTTGCCTGTAAGTCAGAAGATAACAATCTGTTCTGCAGATGCTCTCGTTAAGAAACCAAAAAAATAACTGCATTTTGAATGATAAACTACTAACCATAATCTTCATAAATAACTGATCTAAATTTAAGGGAATACCATCCTTGCCTTCCATCTTTGCAGGATCCATGCCATCATCTCCATAAAGAAACTGTACTACACCACCACTAGCATTGCGCACTGTCTGATCATAATAAATGGAGAGATCTTCCAAGCCTTTCATCAATCTCCGAGACATGTATCCGGTTTCTGCTGTTTTTACCTATATGCAATAAATACTAAATACATGCCATAGTAAAAGAAACTTGTTGTTTGTAACAAAAATCCAGTTAACACAAACTTGTTAAGCAAAACAGTAAAAAATAAGTAGCAAATATATAGAGACTTCATTATTCTTGAGTTCTATGCTTGGTGAAGTTAGTCATTATCAAATTTATTTCCTCACAAAGGAAAGAGGGAATGAGAGTATTGTGGTATTCTGTTGCCATTACAGATCTCCAAACACAAGAATTATGACACTTTAAGATCCAAATATCTCCAGTTCATCCCAGAAATAGTTTATGCATCTACCTTATATGCCAAATGATGATTAAATAAGTTGCAGATAATTTAGTTTCTAACCATTTTAGTTTTAGCTTTAAAGCCAATGATAATAAGCAAAATAGAAATTAAAATAAAGTGCATCAGCTTTCCTCTACTATTCTATTTTTACTTATCTCTTCTTTTCATCTTCTTTCTTCTCTTTAAGTGCTGATTAAAATATGAAATCAGTAGTCGCTCTCACGCAAACACACGTTTACAACAAGTGATCTAGTTTCTCACTGTTCACCCTAGGGATCTTTTTACTTTCTCATATCCACTTTCTCCCCTTGACTCCCTAGCATATTAAACATAAATTTGTCTGTCCATGTTGACAACCATCGAGATACAATACATAATGGATATACTTGAGAAGGGAAGAAAAGAACAGACACGTGAGCTGGGTAAGCCACCATAATAATCATCAGGGCATGCAGTGCAAATTGATCCTATCTCAATCTATTCGTTCATCATTCAACTTAATTTACCTAGGTATGTATATGATGCACACGAAAATTCCGACAGAATTAACAGATGCAATACTGTTACTCAAACTAAATAAGTCAAACTTACAATGAAAAATATTGAACATTCAAACAACTTTTAGAAATGCAATTGTTAATGTCATTGAAAGTGATCCATACTGCTGTGTCCACAAGACCTTCTCGTCCACCCATTGTATGGAAGAAGAACTCCGTAGCAGTCAAGCCAGTGTAAAATGAATTAGCAACAAAGCCTTTAGCCTATAATCCACAAAAATAACAATTTGAATTTTAAGGAGCACAACATTAAAACCTATAAATCTCACATATGCATCAATAAAGTTTAAGAAACTAATTATATAAGAGGTCAAACCATTGGCAATGAATGCACAGTTAGGGCATGCAAAAGAGGTCAATGTTTTGCATCAGAAAAGATAATGCACATAGATTTCAGAGACACGGTTCAGAGAATAAGTATTGAACTTACAGCTGGAGTCTTTGAATTAATAGTGAAATGTGGAAGAGTTCGATCTATAAATCCATTAGGAGCCCGACGACCCCCAACTGATTGTTGACCAACACATGCTACCATCTGGCTGATATTGATTGGAGAACCTTTAGAGCCACACTGTGACATAATCAAGGGACTGTTTCTCCAGTGAAGTTCATCCATGCAAACCTAAAATAGAAGGATAAGAAACTAGCCAGCATGTTATATATTCAAAAAGCTCCTAAAACTGAAAACTAAGAGCAAGGCTCTTGGATACTGTAAGAAATTTCTATATTAACTGCAACAGTAATTTGATAATACAGCATTAGACTTCAAACTGATAAAACCACATTGCCCTTTCTTAGTCTATAGATGATAATCTATTGGAAGGAAGAAATACCAATGCATAATAGTTAAATAAGTACAAAATGCTAAATGTTCAGAAAAGGATTAAGAGATACAAAAATAACAGTGCCCTTACATTTCCAGCAGTAGCTCGTATTTCATTTAATACACTTGTTATCTTAAGTTCCAAGGTCTGAGCTGCATTGCAACCAGGCTGCAATGTAAGTTTTCCTTCGCTATATGAAGAAATAAGGTCATAGCATTCTCTGTATCCGTCATCAATTTTTTTCTTCTTTTGTGAAGTGAGATGTTCTCCAGGCTGGACATCATCAATGCCAATTGAAAACCCATGGTTCCCTATCCACCTAGCACTGAGTAAAGGGCAGTCCAGTAATATATAGTTGAACATAACTAATAAAATAAAATATCAAAGCCATCTTGGGCTTATCAGTGTTTGCATATATTATTACAAAATTTGAGTTGCATAGAGCATAACAATGTTTGCAACAATTTAACATTGTAACAGCCAGTTGCACATAAATGGAAAACTAATATGAATTTCAAGGATTTAAGGACGAATTAACAGCATGAGCCATGAAGAATTAAGTCGAATACTAGCCATCCACACAAGATAAATGATTGTGGAAGGAAAGAAAAGAAACAACGCACGTTGATTAAATATCTTCTAAAAAGGGATCCACACAATCAATGACATAGGAGACAGCGCAATGGAAAAGAACAAAAAAAACTTAAAGTTGCATGGTATGTAAAAGAGTTTATAGCCTAAACTATAAAATAGATGGTTCACTGCAAAGGTATACGATATTGGGAAAGACTTATGACAAAAGGTCACCCACACATACAGCTATGTGGTAGATTATCAAGAGACTCTTCCTCCCTTAGCTAAAATGAAAATTTCTTGAATCTCTTATTTTTCCCCTTGAATGTCATTTAGAGGGAATATACTTCAGTTTGATTCGAACAACACTCCTTTCCATGGATATTTAATGTATGCAGATTGAATAAAACCTACATGCTCTGAAACAAAACCCCAAAAGCTTGGTTTGGACGGCTTACTATGATCATGTTAAAGATGAAATAAGAGCAAAAAGCTGACGGCTTACTATTCCTTGAACAATCAAGAAAAAGTGTGGCAACAATTTTACTTGCAGATATTGATAATAATGTTGCGTTTGGAAAAGATGACATGGAAATTAATAATCTAGAGGATAATTAAAATTTTAATTTAAGCATCCCTGTAGAATCTCATTCCAAGCCAAACTTTGGGTGGCTGGTTGGAACAAGACAGTTATGGTATCTCTCAAAGAAAATAAATTAGACAATGACGACCAAACCTTATCCCACTAGGTGGGGAAAGAAAATAAATTAGACATCCTAAAAAGTTAAGTTTAGGCAGCAAGGCCACAAGGGAGTGCCCTAAAAAAATAAGTAGCCCTATCAGTCAAAATATAAACTAGTGGTGTATGAGAGATTGAGAGTACAGTTTTTCGAAAAGGAAAACATGACAGATGGAGTACAAAGGGAGTGCCCTAACTGATAGGCAATCTGCTACCACCTGCTCCACATTTTTGGATGAATAATTTAGTAATTGGAAGAGCAAAAAGTAGGAAGTTGTTTCTAGATCAAGGGCAAACTCATAATTCAGATCTCTGGCCCTCAGAATGAGTTATCGTGGCTTCAATCATTCTGGATATCCCTTCCTCTTTGTTTGTCGTTTCTAGAAGATCTCAAAATCATGATGGAAATTATGAAATTTGATTTTAATAAGAAAAATAGAGTAAAACACACAACAACACTAAATATGTTTAGAAGGAAAGGAATTTTGTTTGCAAGATCATTGATGCAGGTTGATTTGACCTTACATTACATTTGTTGGATAACCAATTGGAAAAATCTTTTCACAGAAGCAAGCTAGGAATTACCGATATACATTCAACGGCTTATGGGATTGTTGGGATCCCTATAATATCATCATTAGTTATTCATAAAAATTTTAGTAATAGATGTAATCTCCCTTGTAACTCTTCTTGCGTCATTCCATTTGTCATTTTACATTTCCTTTTTGTTTCTTGTTCAGTTTCCTTATATTATGTAACTTTTGCCTGAACTGTAGCTTATTCTATGGGCATTCAACCACATAATGTTGTCCCGTTGTTTGTCATCATTGCCCAAGTTTTACATTTGAGTTGAAAGTTAATATGTAATAAACTTAGAAGGTTGTTGTCAGAGAAGAAATTGACCACGGTAACCTTATTATTTAACGTTTTAGAGGGTCCACACGCATTCACGTAGTTACATATATATAATTGAAGCTGATTACAACTAGATGCAACGATGGGAATATTAGAATACAGAAAATGTGAGTCGATTTTCTCCCTATAATCCATTTTATTTCTAGCATTATTATCCCCAAAAATCATGGTTAGATGGAAGCAATCACTGTGGTCAATTTGTACTAAAGGTAAACACATCCGCATCAGCAAGAAATCCAAGAAACAATATAAAGCCTCCAAAGCATTATTCAACTTAGCTGCAGTAAGAGTGTGTATGACTTAATGACACCAGAAAAAAAAATACCTTAGCTTAGCTAAACGATTCATACAACTTGCAGCAGCATGAGAATTATAGTCTCTTAGGAGAACAGAGAATAGGCCATCCTTGTTACCATTTCCTTAAATGAAGAACATGTTATGCATTGTTATTAATGAGCATTATTTGGGAAAAAACAATCATATAATATAGAAATTGGAAGACAAATTCAAATCATAATACATGAACTTTGTAAAGAAGCCATGGTTTAAGGTGCACATCTTATAGGATATGCTCTTTCCTACTCGTGCCAATGGGCTTCTAATGGAAAACAGCATTAAACTTTCAGTTTGATTCTACTAACAAGGATCCATCAGATTGGTATGAAAATTATACCACACCAGTTCAGTGTGAGCAAGGTATGCTATCATACCACAGGCATTGACATGGAAAACAATTTTCACTATGACAATCAGAAAGTAGGCAGTTCTCTTAGTGGTCACTACTTGACAAGCAAAAACTCAATTGTTTTGTGACATGAGCAGTACCTCTACAGCTTGCCCGTGGTGACACAGTTCTGATTTCAATTTCCAGACAGAACAGTAAGTTTCTCATGTGTCAATTGAAACCTAATTGTTCTCATAATTGTTTTTAGAACATTAGTCCTTATCTCGCAGTTAGGAACACATGGATCACAAATAAAATCATCCAAAACAACTACTATGCTTGATCAACATTAGAAATTTAAAACGCTAAACAAGAATAATAGACCAACCTTTTTAAATGGACAAAAGATATCATCTATAGTAGAAAGCCAAAAAGAAACAAACAAATATTCAATGGAACTATTCAAGAAATAAGTATCATGCAACCAAATAAGAAATTGCTATTATGTCCCTTTTAAGGACTTCAAGAACAACAGTAGAAAATATATTTTAGCAATTGTAGGAAAAGATTTCTAGGAAACTGTCACTACACTAAGCAAGGCACGATGGATTAGAGTAGTAAAACTATCGTTTATCACAGAAGTAGTTTCAGGAATACAAGAAAAGAAGAATAAGTTCTGTCAAATATAAGCATGTTTGTTTCTTTACTGGCTTGCTTACAGGATTTGTGAAAACACAAAAATGCTAGGTAAGTCAGACAAAGAACTGGATCTTGTCAACTATAACAAAATATTCCAGAAATCATTTTTCCTTAAAAGTCAAAGCTTAAAGTTTGTCAAGACATTAGATGAAGGGTATGCTCACCTAAAGTAGCCTTCCCAAGTTGCCCACTTATAAGCTCACTGTTACGAAAATATACATAACCATCACAAGGACACATGGTCTCATATTTTCTATTTATTGTCTCTTTTGTATATATTTTCTCTTTGACTATAAGATTAACAAACACCTTTGTGTGTGCATTAGGACGCACAAGAACACTGAAAAGTTGCTTCCCAGTCCATAGTTCAACAGGCTGCAAAGAACAAAATAATATGTTAAAATGGCACTGACAATTTGATAAAATTAATAGGAAAATGCTAAATATAACTGAGAGCAGAACAATCAGCTTGGAATAGGTAAGCATGCAAAATAACTCAAAAAAGGATTGCAGTAAGCTGGTTTAAAGAAGGGGAGAAGACTGAAGCTTGAATAGCCCTATGCTTCTAATAGAAGTATAGCAAATTAACAGCAGAGACACTCATAGTGAAGTAGACATTGTATCATACAATAAAGCTTAATAAAGAATCTTACCTTCATAATGGCTGGCGTAGGCAAATCAACAGAATCCATAGCATCACCCATGTAGGAACACAAATGAGAGAATGCAGCTCGATCATAGAAGGTATCTTTCCGAGTAATCAGAAATGATGAAGTAAGGAAATCCTGTGTTGAAGCAACTAATATCTCCCCATTCTTGGGAGTGCACAAGTTATTTTGAACCTATGAAGCAGCATCACAAAGCTTCAGCGACATTCTTTTGAAAAAAATGGCAAGCACAATATTATATCTAGCAGATAAATGGATTACAAAGAGAATACACATCAATGAAAATAAAACATATCAAAAAGCCAATGGACATAACAACATGAGGTTACACTACATAATAATATCACCAATGTCCAACATGTTCTTCTAAAACTCAGGTTTGAAACAATAGAATAATTGACATGTCTCACTCATCAAGCTATCTTCAATAAGCATTAGCTTCGTAGTAGCATGAATTAGAATCTTACGAGCATTGCAATTGGCTTAATATTCATACAGGTGAAATAGAAGATGAAAAAATCAGACATGTGAAACTTTGTACCAACTAGTAAATAGCAGTCTTCCGTATCAAGGGAAAATGTCATAGAATGCATTTGGGTAATGAATTTTCTTTTTCAATTTACATTTCCATAAAAAGAGAATATGGCAATGAAACAATAATTAAAAGAACAAATTCACCATCACTTTTAACTTTACAAGTATTGAATATTACTTTTATCAAAAGGATGATAAACTGCTCATAGGAACAAGAAACAGACTATTTATACACTCATCAACAACAACAACAATAACCAAGCTTTATCCCACTAGGTGGAGTCGGCCTTATGAATCCTCCTACATCATTGGGTTCTATTTCCTACTATATCATCATCAATATTTAAATAAATCTTATCTTATTTTATTGTTGCTAATTAAATCTTCTTTGGTCTTCCTTTTTCTCGTTTAATTTGCATATTTATAATAGTGTCACATCACTTAATTGGAACATCTACGATCATCTAAGTACATGTTCGTGTCATCTTAAATGTATCTCTCGAAGTTTTTTCTCAATAAATGCAACCCCAACTTTCACTCTAATATTCTCATTTCTTATTTTATTCATCCTCGTATATTCACACATCTATCTTAACATCCTTATCTCTGCAACTCTCATCTTTTGCTCATGTACTCGAGTCATAGTCTAACATTTAACTTCATTTAACATAACAAATCTAATTATCATTTTTGTAAAACTTCCTTTTTAAATTTTAAAGATACTATACGATCACAAAGAATATTTGATGTTTTCCTTCATTTTAATCATCCTACTTGTATTCTATATAAGATGTTTCTCTCAACCCCTCCATTATTTCACA
>JBAMHZ010333601.1:0-12740 GCA_037177395.1 Alpinia galanga
CCTTTGTGGATTTACCTAGCTGTTTCAGAAGGGGCTATCAGTTCAGTGCTACTCCGACAAGAGGGATCCCAGCAACAACCCATCTATTATGCTAGTCACATCCTCAAGGGAGCCATAGTCACATCCTCAAGGGAGCCGAGCTCAGGTATACTGAAGTAGAGAAGCTAGCTTATATCCTCATACTGACAGCTCGGAAGTTGCATCCCTACTTTCTGGCTCATCCAGTCAATGTCCTCACCAATAACGAGCTTGCCCGAGTAATTCTCAAACCTAATTTCTCTGGAAGATTGGCTAAGTGGGCAGTCGAGCTAAGTGAATATGACTTTCATTACTCTCCTTGCACATCGATCAAGGCGCAGACGTTGGCAGATTTCTTAGCCGAAGTGCCTGCCGAGCCCCAAATTAGCTCAACCAATACACATGATGCTATCTCTCAGTGGAAAGTGTTCGTAGATGGCTCCTTGGGAAACAGTAGAAGCAAAGTAGGAATCTTGTTGCAATCTCCCTCTGGTGAAGAGATGCACATCTCCATACGGTTAAGCTATAAAGCTTCCAATAATGAAGCCGAATACGAGGCTATACTTTCAGGATTGCAGGCAGCTCGGGCAGTGGGAGCTGATTCTAAAATTTTACATTCCGACTCTCAGTTGGCCATATCACAACTTCAAGGTGTGTTTACAGTTAAAGAAGAAAGAATGCGCAAATATATAAATGCTTTCGAGACCCTAAAAGCCCAATTCCAAGATGTCCAGTTGTATTAGATTCCCCGAGAGGAGAATACCACAGCAGACGAGTTGGCTCACCTGGCTAGCTCTATAGCCGAGTGGGGATCCCGAGATCCTTTATATCTTAAATCAACATCTACGATACCCGTGTGTGTTATAGATGATTCTCTCACAGCCTATAGTAGTACACCAGATTGGAGGGCAGAAATCATAGACTATCTTTAGAAGGGAAGTCTACCTACCAATCCCAGAGCCGCTTCTTTGCTGATAAAGAGAGCAAGTTGGCTCACAAGGAGACATCTGATGAACTGCCATCATCGTGGGCATGATAGGTGTCATCACGCGACGTCTCTCTTAGGCCATTAGAGAAAAAGACATCTTTCTTGTTATAACACGAGGCGTTTCTTAGCTGTCATCGTGGGCAGTGGTTTCCCTTTTTAATGATCATGGGTAGTGGTTCTCTTTATTCCTCCACAACTTTGTAGGTGCAGAACTATAACTATTTTTAGGGGAGGGAACCTTCTGTAGGACCCTTTGTTGAAAAGGACAGGAGCTTCTGTATATCACTGAGTCATTTCACTTAGTTCGAGGGTCTACCTTCCTACCGAGCTAATCGATCTTGGCTCGGGAGTTTGTCTTTCGACCGAGCTGATCGGCTTTAGCTCGGGAGTTTATCTTCCGACCGAGCTGATCGGCCTTGGCTCGAGAATTTGTCTTCCGACCGAACTGTTCGACCTGGGCTCGAGAATCTACATGACTACTGAACTGTCCAACCCTGGCTCGAAGGTCTGCCTGACTACTGAGCTGTTCGACCCTGACTCGGGGATCTGCCCACCAGCCGAGCTGCCTCGCTTTGGACTGCTCTAGCTTGACTTTTTTGAGTGGGATATCATGCGCACCATTTTCATCCGACTTAATCCCCTGGTGTTGATATTCCAAGAGACCTTATTGACTTTGCTTGACTATCCACTTTTTCTCAATTTATATTATAAAATAAAAATGTAGTGGTATTATTGAGTTTCCCAGCGAGTCTGGAATCGGTCCCGAGAGACTCGGGTTGTTTCCTATCCGCAGGATCCGGAGGCTGTAGAGGTCGCCGAGTCCCGGCAGGATCATCCCAGAGAGGTCGTTGGAGTGGAGAAGGAGCGAGGATAGGGTGGAGATCCTCTCGAGTTGACTCGGGATGTGGCCGGTGACACGGTTGTCAGAGAGGTCAAGTACCTCGAGTCGACACAGCCGGACGAACCCAGACGAGACGGTGCCGACGAGGGAGGAAGAGGAGAGGTTGAGCGCCACCACCGCCTGGTCGAGCTCGTCGCAGGTGACGCCATGCCAGGAGCAGTAGTTCGGGTTCCCCGGGCTCCATTCCTCAAGCACCCCGTCGGGTTCATCGGCGAACAAGTCCCTAATCTTTCACAGAGCTTCCAAGTTGAAGCCGCCATGGCTGATAGCCAGAGGCCGCCCGGAACAGAGAACCACCACCACTATCAGAATGACTACGGCTACCCTCCTCCTCTGATTCCTATCCCTCTCTACAACCTCAAGAAGAAGAAGCAAAGAACAGCACAGCTCAGATCAGTTGAACCCACGCAAAAGTGTCAAGAAAAGAGTGAGTACTCAGGGGTGAGGTTTTGTTTGGGGGCTACATATTCCAATTCAGAATTCATGGTTGGGTTGGTGATAAAACACTTGGCAAAATATTTGATGGGTGAGGGTGATTCAGTGGAGGTTGCATCCCTGTTATCTTAAAAATCTACTACTGCATGAGTTTGGTGTTTAGGCAACAACGAGATTTCTGCCGACAAGGTACGTACATATTGAGCTTGAGGTATAGTACCAACTTATTCACTGTTGTCTGTCTGATTTCACTTGAAAGCATTGGATTGTCTAATAAAAGTCCTCTGATACGTGAGTCAGTCACAATACGTGGAATGCTAAAATAAAGTTTATATATATATATATATATAAAGAAAAATCCATTTTAATAGTTAATATTTTTTTATTTAATAATATTTATAATATTTTAGAAATTTTAATGAAGTGGTTCAATATATATTTATTCATTTACTTTAAAATCTTCAATGTGAGACTATTCTATCTTTAATTCATTAAACTTAATATTTTTATTTAACTCCTTTAATAGATTACTTGATCTATTTTTTTTATCCATTTAATATTAACTTTATAAAAACTATTTAAGTCGTGTGATATATCCTGATAACAAAATTGTTAAAAAAGATATAACTTATTTAATAATAAAATTAAATATTTAATTTCAAATTGGGAACATTATTAAACATTAACTTGATGCAAATTTTATTAACTCAAAAAGTGAAAATATATAAGATCCTAATTTCTTTTTATACTTTGATCGGGCATGACCTATTTTTTTATTAAATAATAAAAAAATTTAATTTTTTAATAAAAATCTAATAAACTTTTCTAAAAAAAACTAAATAACTTTTTCTAAAAAATCTATCTAATTATAAAAATTAATAATTTAAATAACTTTTAATAAATTAAATTGTATTATTCTTCCTAATGGAAAAAAAAATTCAACTCCGAATGAAAGGATGAAAACAAGCCTATCAATGTAGAATATTAGTGTGATGTGGCATCGTATCTCCAATTAAATCAAATAGTTATTGCTTCATTTTCTCTTGGAGCTTGGAGGAGAAATTTCCAAGAGTGATCCATATGTCATCAATTTGTGAAGTATCAATCAGTGCTTCCATTTTGGAGAGATCATCATTTTATAGTTTATAATACTCTTAATTTGATAAGAATAATATGATATTATGGATATGAGTGTTAGAATTGATTGTTATTTTATTGAAGAGATTTTGACTTTGCAACCGAAGAGATTTTGACTCCATCAAATAGAAAGGTGGAGTAATTATAAAGTAGAGGTGTATTTTTGGTTGAATCAAATGATTGTTATTTTATTTTATTTTAAACATTATCTATTTGATGTCGATGTGTTGAAAAGATAGAATAGTAATGAAGTAAAGATATCCTTTTAGTCGAATTTAGCAAATGTTGATTATTTATTTAATCATTATTTTTTATTGTCAATATAATTTTCTATTTGTATTATTCTAGCTACTCCATGGAGGAGGAGAACACAACTTTTGATGAATTCTTGACTTATCTACTTGGATTGTCTTTTTTGAATACATAGAATAATTTCTTTGATAACTTAACTCTTATGTAAAAGGTGATTCTCTCGCCTTCAGCGCCCTCAGCGCCCCCACCAACCGATTTTACAGTCAACATGGAGGCAGTAAATCACGATGAACACTTTGTGCTTAACCAAGGACTAACACGACAGGAGGATAAACACCTCGGATAACTTGACTCTATACGATGAGAATGTTGCATCATTGATGAGATTATAGAAGTTAATACCATCGATATATGTCCTGTAGTCAATTCTACGAAGAAAGACTTAAAAATTTCTTAATATGGTAGCATGTCTTAAAGATTGAAAATTAGATTAATGTTTAAAGAAATAGATAAATTAACAATATATGGATTAGCATTAAAGGACTAAAAGAAATATTAGGAAGCTTTTTTAAGAAATTTTAAGAACATTGTTGGAGTGAATGCCAACAAATTAACACTCATGCTTAGAGTAACTATACCAGACATAAAATTAATTAAAAGTATAATTATGTGATATATATAACATTACAATATAACAATGTTAATGTTAAAAAAGATATTGGTATCCAAAAATAGAGGTTGTTCCAGGTTTAATCTAATATGCATTTTGATCTATTTTTGATGTTTTAAAAGAACTATTTAAAAATTGGATGAAAGTTATTTTTTAAAAAATATAAGAATAAAATTTTATAGGATGAAATAAAAAATTTTAATACGGAAAAAATTAATAAATTATATGGCTTTAATTTTTTTTTAATATCCTCTGCGGATATACATAACTTAAATTAGTTCACATATTTTTTAAATTTTATTTTTTTCCAATTTATAAATTTTAAATAATTTTTTTAAAAAATATAAATAATAATTTTGAATCATAGCTAACTATGAACTGAATCATATATAACTCACCATTCTAAATCATGAAAGTTAAAAATTGATATTTTTAAAATCATCGAAATCTTGCTCAGGAGTTTTGGAAGCTTAGGAAAACTCGACTCGTAAGGTTGGCCTAAAGTTGTTGACGTGTTGACCCAACTTGAGAGGTCATCCTTGACTCTTTAGATCACATAAATGTGATATATTAATATAGAATAAGATTACATAGGCGTGTGGGGCTTATTTTCTCCGTGAATTTATTTCTTTTTATTATTACCGTGGAACTGACAGTGAGAGACGTTAGGGATGAACGTAATCACCTTTGCTATAAAATTACATAGACGATGGCACAGTGTCTTACGGTATCAGCAGAAGAGACAAAAGAAAACTACTCACGAGCCCTTTAATGAGATTTTGATCATCTTTCCTCCCATGCAGGAACACACATTCAAATTAAAGTAGGATCACACCATACAATTCTTAATAGCAATCCTTATCGACTCGAAAGAAAGGGAATAATTTTCAGGTCAAACGACCCTGCAACTTCCACACCATTTGTTATAAATTTAATTCCTCATTTGTCGAGTTAACTTTAATAACCTTTTTAATCTTTTAAACTATGTATATTGTTTTACATAGCTTAGGTCACCATGAATGGTGTGATCCATTTACAAAATGGTTAGCATATATAATATGACTTGAATAGTTGCCCCTACTATTAGCTAAATGTTGAAGAGGATATATATATAGATCATTTTCATTTTTCCCTAATCATGCTGGCATGTTTGTATAAGAAAAATAAATAGGTTGGTAATTTTAACAAAACTAATTACTTTTCTCATAGAATATTTCTCGCATTGTAATATTATCGAATTATGTCTTAAAATTTTAGTTTGGATTAGTCATGTTCCATAAGTCTCTGTAGATTTAATTTTGATTCATTTCTTTCTCGAGTCAGATGGTACGTACATAGATTATATATATTATCAATACCAACAATTATAAAAGGTTAATCTAGTTTTGTTATCTAAAAGCACACCCTTTTTCCTATCTCTCTCAATGATTGATACAACTTTCACACTCAACGAGTTGTTGCCGCTTGTTTCTCGCTACGTAATTAATGTGTACATAAAAATAACTAAAACATGTAGCGTAGTAAAGAATGATTAGGGCAATCGAAAAGAGGACCAGCGGAAACTTGTGGATTAGGACACCTCTACTGTCTAGCAGCAATTCTATTGCTTTTCCCATCACAATGAAGTGAAGTGTTGACTCGCAGCTTAGCAGGCGCGTCAGTGTTGACTGACTTTGTGGCTGTGAACGGAGGAGGAGGTTGACCAGCGGGTTTCAGCCTCTGAATTTTGTCCTGGTCAAAATTTGAAATGTGAAGAATATTGGACCGACTTGGAAGTGTTAGAACAATATCTTACTTACAAATATTAGGTGCGTGTGAATTTTCGAGTGTGAAGATCTTCGTGGATCATTCGTTCTTCCCTTTCTATGGAAGAAAAGGTGACATATATTTATATGAGTATAAATTTTCCTAGCAATCTTCCATATTCCACAATTCACACTCAAAAGAGACTCCGAGTACAACATTTTAGCAACTTATTCGAATTGTGCCAAAACCACAAACACAACAGTAACCCTTCGACATTTTTAGCGACTTATTTAGAACATGCATGCCAAAATCAGAGGCACGAGCAAGCCTTCGACATCTCCTCTCAGCAGACAAAAGGATCACTGACGTGATCATCACTGCAGTAGAGACCCGGCTGCTGCGCAAACCCTTGCCTGGATAGCAACTTCCTTGCCTTCAACACCAGCTGCCGGTTTGAAATATCACCTTCTGTCTCCTGCAGAATGGTCTGAATTGCATTGCTAAGGGCTCCATACGATCCATCTACACTACCAGGTGGTGTGGCATCGGCAGATGTTTGATCTGTCTGGCAGCCACTGATCAGAATGCCGCTGTCCAGGTGCTTATCCCGCTTGGCTCCGGCGTAGGCTTCCTGTTTGCTTTCCACTTTGGTTTCTAGTGCTGGCTTCATGTACCCTTCATCATTCTCCTCTAGTTTATGTTTCAGAAAGTCCTGTGCCAGGCTACCAACCATGCTCATGAATCCACCTTCTCCGCTATTTTGCTGGAGTTTGCTCATGATGACATTCATGAACTTCTTCACCTTCGGGCTCGCATCATCACCAAATACATCGAACAAGGTTGGTCTGATTTTTCCAACATCGATGTCTTCCTTCCCCGTCTTTTGCTTCAACATCTCGATCAATGTGGAAAGGGGCAGCGACCGATTCTTGATGTGACCATTTGCATCGTATCCCTGGTCAGTATCGTCATCGGCACGGTGGTGGTGCAGGTGGCCTTCATGTGGTATGTGGACTCCACGAGATTCGAATGTGTCTTGAACTGTTTGTTTCAAGAAGGATCTGAAGCTGAAGTTAGAATCAGAACTGTCCTCGTCCTGCTTGGTGCTCTCGCCGATTTGCTCTTTGGTTTCATCAATGAGGCCCCCACTGTGGCAAGAATCAGAAACAATTGTGATCTTGCACCCCGCCGGAATCTTGTTCACAAAATCTCTGAAATCGTCATCTATAGAAACAGGCAAATTCACAATCAATCTCCATGTTAGGAGCATACTATAAACTAACAATGTCTGTTTTTCCCCCATCCACATGAGGTCGCTGGACTGGAATTTTCTCAAGCATGTGTCCCAATATGGTTAAATAGACAAAACTTGGGAATAAAGAAAAGATAATTGGAATTCAGAGATCAATTGACATGAAAATTAGTCTAGAAATTCAATGATACATCTCAATGAACTAGATATACAAGTGCTATAGAACAGCCAAGCTGTTCTGGAACACACAAACTTCCTAATTTTTAAATGACGAAAAACATAATTAATTGATGTATTAGTCTAATGCAGCAAGAACTTCAAAACTTGAGCCCTAAGTACTGTAGGAGTATAGGTTAAATAGCAAATTAGCTAAATTGATCTGTACTTCTGAAAGATTAGCAAATTTTGAATATCAAGAATGTTCACTGAGCATATTACCTGTAAGAGGAAGTTTCACTGAAAATTTTCTCACAAAATAGAATATTTGGGATCAGTTTTTGTATCGAGAGAGCAATGCTAAGAGGTCTGTTGGACAGCAATGAACAAACAGAAAAGAAGAACTATTTACAGAGGGTACAAAGATAATCTTATTTCAATGTCTTAAATTAATGTGTTTGGCTTTGAATATTTATTCTGACTCAATTTACAATGATTTGACTCCTATCATTAAAATTGAATCAGTTAAGTAGGATGCATGGTTTTTACAATATGTAAAAACATATGCTCCTGCAAGTAGTTTCACTCAAGAAATTTCTTCAAAAATTGAGTACTTAAAATAGTTTTTTTTTTAAAGAGAAATTTCAAGTGAGATGATAAGAATATAGAATAGAAACAGAACGAGATAGAACATTAACTTTTCCATTAGCACAATGATCAATTGGTCATCAGCATGATTGTTATAGAGGAATTCAAGTAAGAATAATTTGGTGACGTTATGGGACAACTAAAATTATACAACTTTTTTCATCTCAGCCACATCTACAACCATATATATACACTCCTGGAAGAGCTAGTCACGCAGCTAAACATCTTGTACATCATGAAAGTAAACAGAATAACAAACTAAAATACCGCATATTATCATGAATTAAATATTCTCGTGCTGTTAAGAGAAGGCGTAAACCAGGTTTGTCTGATTTGGAACTCAAAATAGCAAAAAGCAGTAAACTTTGGCCCTAAATTTGAAGTCAAAACATGAATTCCTCAACAAGAATACTTAGTATACCGAACGAAACACCACTCTAACCAAAATACACAAATTAAAAGTCAAGAATGCATGGTAAACTTTGAAAATTCAATATTCAATTTCTTAATTGCCAGACCAATATGGAAATAATGCAACATAGAACAGATAGCATAAACAATGAATCAATATCACTCGGCGGCGTTTAGATCTGACTCCAAGAACATTTTCCCCCCGAAATCTGATCTAAAATCTTCTGTCAGACAACAAAATCTACCGTGTTCAATAAATATATGTATAGGTTTGATCTCTCACGTCTCCCTTGAACAAAATACATCATTGGTGAAAAGAGTAATGCTGCATAGCATAGTCAACACCATTTGAAGCGTCAAGATATATAAACGGAAGAAGGATAAGATGGAAGAGACGGGGGAAGAGGATACCAGTGATGAGGTTCATGTCGCAGGGCACGATGCACTCGTCGTAACCCGTATCGTCATCGTCGCCGGTCTCGGCTGGGACGCGGGTGCCGTGGCCGCTGTAGTGCACGAAGAGGATGTCCCCCGGATGGGCGTCGGCGACGAGGCTAGCGAGGGCGCGGCGGATGTTGGCTCCGGTTGGCATGGTGTAGGAGTCATCTGTGTCGATGAGGACGGCGATGTCGTCCTCGGCGAACCCGAAGCGCTCCACCAAACAGCGGCGCATACGCTTGACGTCGTTGATGCAGCCGCGCAGCTCGGCCTTGGTGCCCGGGTAGTTGCACCCGATCAAGACCGCCTTCTTCCCCATGCCGAAGACGAGGATGGATTGAGGTCGAGATCACGATCCGATCCGATCCCGATCTGGGGGTGGAAGGGAATGTATGTGAGTCGTCGGGAATGCCCCACGATGTGTTCGTTTAAATAGCCAGCAGCAGGAGCCCATGGAAAAGTAAAATTTTACTTTGCCCTAATTTTTATTAAGATTAACACTTTGCCCCCCTTCCGCCAAAAATACTTTGCACCCCTCCCCAAAAATACTTTATCCAGCTAAAGCTAAGTTTAGCTAAATCATTAATTATTAAATTATTTTTTGTTATTGATTTAAAATATATTATAGATAATTTAAAATTAATATTTGTGTAATATAAATAACACATGTATTTTTTTTCTTATGTTTGAATTAGAGCTTGTTTATGAATATTATGTCAATTTACATTCTAATTTGAACAAATATGTATGGTAAAAAAAAATTAAAAAAATGTTAGGGCGTGAAATGAAATGGATGTAGGAGCTGAAGGGTATATTTTTCAAACTATGGAAGGGGAATTAAATTTTGTAAAATTTGATGGTCAAAGTGATATTTTGTCGGATGTAGTTCATAACTTTTTGCTGTCGGCAATGCTTCGCCTCAAAAACATCCACGTTTAGTCAGACATATTATCTAACTGAATAGTGATTGGCTGGAAGGGATGCCAGCAAGGCCGGGACCATCTAGTATGACGCGTATGGGACTATTTTATTTTAAACTAATTTTTATATTGAATTTTTTTCTCAAATTAATTAGGGTAAAAAAGACATTTTTAATTAAAAATGTCAAAAAGGTCAAAAAAAATTATTTATTATCAAAATAACGTTTTGTCCGCGTCAACTAATTTTTATTTTTGAAAATATCTTTGTTTTTCACATTATTATAGTAATTATGAAATCATAATTAGTATAGTAACTACGTCATCATAATCTATTATAGCTATACAATTAATTACTACCTAGTTACAGCAGTTATCCTAGAACTATTGAAACTCCACGATTGTAGTAATTATATATAATTCTATAGCTACTGCAACTTTATAGCAATTATGATCATCTAATCGTAATAATATGATCTTGTAACTACTATTGATGCGGTCATATTTACGTGGTCCTTCTCGTCGAACTTTTTGGAAGAAGGTGAATTTGTATGGCCACAACCGTATATTCACCAAGGTCCTATCAAATATAACTTGTGTCAGACAACTATTAATACTCCGGCTAACAACCTTCTAATGCTTAAGGAAAACTGACGGATGACAAAGAATAAAAGAAAGTAGTAAATATTCAATTATGTGAATTGTTAGCCCTTATTTTTCCTCAACCTACTTTCTTATAGCACCTCTAAGGTTTCCTTCTTCCACTACCGGGTGCCCATTGATGCTTTTTGTTAGGCCATTAGGGAATAACTTCTATAAAGAATCTCCACATGGTAGGTCATGTAGATAAAAACCGTTATTTATAGAGGTCATTGGGGGATCAAATGCGCAAAGTGTCTTTTATCTATGTCGCTAGGCCTTAGGACTCTTGGGTCTCTTTCCCTCGAATTACTCTGCTCCAAACTCAAATTACTCAGACCTATTGTTCCTCCCGAGTGGCTCCGCCCTGACTCGGGATACTTAGATCTTTTTCTCCTCTCGAGTTACTTCGCTCCTGACTCGGGGTACTTGGGGCTTTTGCTTCTCCTGAGTTGCTCCGCTCTTGACTCGAGATAATCAAGTCTTATGCTCCTCTTGAGTTGCTTCACTCCTAATTTGGGGTACTTTAGCCTTTTTGCTCCTTTTCTTTTTGAGTTGTTCCGCTCCCAATTTTAAGAGACCGAGGCCTTCTGCTTCTCTCGAGTTGCTTCGCTCCCGACTTTAAGGGACTGAGGTCTTCTGCTCCTCTTGAGTTGCTCCGCTCCCTACTTCGAGAGAGTGAGGTTTTCTGTTCCTCTCGAATTACTCTGCTCCTAACTCGGGATACTTAAGCCTTTTTCTCCTCCCGAATTACTCAACTCCCGACTCAAGGTACTTAGGTCTTCTACTCCTCTACTTTTTTTTAGTTCTCTATGTGACCCCTTTATTAAATTCTGCGGGCGTTGCTCTTCATTCATGTGAGTTTCTGATTTAGGCTCACATCAATTATAATTGTTATAATATAATATTGATCCGTGTGAAAAAAATAAACTATCTATATTATACTATAATTTATGAATATTATAACGTAATATTATTCAATATTAATCAGGAATAAACTATTTATATTTATATTTATATTGTAATAGCTATAATTCATAGCCGCTATAATATAATATTAATTAGCCTTCGGAGCTACCTCTATTAGTAAGTGTACAAGAGTATATCTGTAGTGAGCAGGAATTAATTCTCGAGGAGGTTATGATGATTGTCACCTTTTATGCATATGTTAGTTAGATTTTTAATTTACCTTTCTCTTCGATAGTGGCAACTGAGGAAAGCCGCTAATGTAGTCATTCTATTTTTTTTTTATAATATAACATTAATCATTATTAACTAGAGATGAAATGTTGATATCATATAACTATGAATCACAATTACTATAATAATATCAAATAAAGATATTTTCAAAAATGAAAATGAGATAAAAGGGGATAGAGCAATGTTTTGATACTAAACTAAAAAAAAAAAAAAACTTTTAATTTTTACTCAATTAATTAAATGGCCATAGTAGTGGGCCTTTTGAGCCTGGTTAAAAGCTACATGATTCATATTAAAGCAATTAGATATTTGGCCAGCCCAGCCTAATAAGCAGATTGTTTTAAAATATTAAAATGATAATATTTAATTATTCTTCAATTTTTTTATTAAAAAAAACATTTTTCAGTTGCTCTGTAAAACTTTTAAAGGGTGAAATCTATTATGGAGGATCATGAATAACAAAAAACTACTCATTGGAAAGAAAAGAAATTGGAAGAAAGAAGAGTTGGCAAGCTCCACAGTCAACAGTGAGCTCGTAGGCCAATTGGCCGTGGTGAGGTCGCAACCAAATGATTGCCATGAGGTTGAAGGACGAGCATGTCAAGCTCTTGCCAAAGAGTAGGGTTGCTATCATTTCAATGATTAATGTCAAGAGTAAGTCTGCAAGTGTTAGTGTAGTCAAGGAACATGGTGAATGTTCAAACTCAAAGAATAAGATGAATTCTAACCCTATGAAGAATAAATATTGATGCTGCTTAGATTTTTAGTCTTCGGAGGGGAGGTGAGGTGAGGATAAATTTTCTCCAAGCTACAACATTAAAGGTCTTTGATCTTCTTTCTTTGCTAAAGTTAACATCAAAACATATGCTCAACTTGATACAAAACTTAAAGAATCTTGAAACTTTTGAGTTTTTGTCAAAAATAAGGAAATA
>JBAMHZ010333709.1:0-12734 GCA_037177395.1 Alpinia galanga
GATGGCCTCGGCAGCAGTACAACGCGGCCTAGATGGCTGCAAAAGTGGTGTGACGACACCTGGATGGCCGCAGCAAAGACACGATGTGTCCTGGCTGGCCGCGACAGCACTGCGAGGCGGCTAGGCGGTGGCACCGCCACTACGGCTCCAGGTTTAGGTCAATATTGATCATGTTAGATATTATAATATGTTTGCATATAATATTTTTGAATTTTGTAGATATTATAATGGAAGACCAGATACCGACACAGAATGAATAGATTAAGCTTCGAATTATTGGTGATACGTAAGTTGTTAAATAATTGATGTTATTCTTTATTTTTAGATCAAATACCAACATAGAATATTGTTATTCATTTTCATATATTCTTTTTCCATTTATTATTATGAAATAAATAATTTTTATTTTATACAGTTTTACTTCACATGGTCATAGTGTATCTACATATATAACTGAAAATTTTAAAGAACGTCAATGTGCTTCCAGTTATACATAGGAACATATAAATTTAGAAATGAAAGAATTCTATTATAAAGAATTTTAGGTAATTGTTGAATATTATTAATACCTTTTAATATTTGCTTTTACTAAATTTTTAAGTTAATTATTGTAGAAAAAATATATTTGGGAGCCTAGACATGAGACTCAATTTAAAGCAACAAGGAACTTGTATTGCCAAAAATAATATAAGGATTTATTATATAAGTGGAGAAAGGAAGAATCAAAATCATCATATATACCAGATGATGTTTGGGATTCTTGGCAAAGAATTTGGATGGCGGATAAATGGAAAAAAAATTGATAATTGCTCAAAATACAAAAATTCAAAAGTCGCTGGCCCAAGTACAGGAGTTACAAAACATACCGGGGGATCATGCTCTACTGTAGAATATGCAATATAGCTGGTGAGTTAAAAAAAAAGTTATTTGCTTTTTATTTGACCTAATTATAATGAAATTGATTATAATAATATCTAGATCTTATACTTATGATAGAGAGTAGATAATTAGTTTGCTTCATAATAAATTTGTTTCAATGAGCTGCATAAGGTGCTTGAGCAGATAATTAGGAATATGCTATTAAAATTCCCACGACACTTAATATTGACAATGTGAGTACCTATTAATGTGTTCAAGGAATAATACATATTTATAATTATCAATGATTTTATCTTCATTTAACTAATTTTATTATGCAGGAAGATACTTTACAATGACCATCTAATTCATGAGAGTTATTTCGCAAGACGCATCTACGAAAAGATGGTACTTTTGTTGATACTAGATCAAAAATAGATATAAGTATGTAGAATTTAGCGATGTTTTTAATGTAACCATTTATTTGTATATTAGTTATTAAAACTATTTTTATTACATAGGATGATTTAAGTGCTAGAATTGCACAGTCATCTCAGCCTACTATTGAGGGAGAGGAGTCACAAATTAATCATATGATGATATTAATGAAATGTGATGGTGGGGCCAAAAAGAACTCTCTCTACGGACTTGGTTCACAGGCAAAAGTTATTTATGATCGTTAGTTGTGCACTCCTAGGGGCAGGGGTCATTCTAGTTCCTCAACTGTAAAATTTTGAGCAGTAGAGGAGGTGAATGAATTATTAAAGGGTCGTGTGGCGACATTAGAGCAGACAATGCAAGAAGTTTTATCTCATTTTCAATTGTCTCGTTCGTTAGTGAGTCCTTCCGCTTTTCTGACCCCCCATGATTTTGATTCCCAAGAGACTGAAGACCCAAGAGCTCCTAATGAGTAGGCTGTATATGAAAAATGTAAGTAATTTAGCTTTACTCTTTTACAATTAGACCATAAAGCTCTTAATGTTTCTATCACAATTAGTACCTTAATTGTGCATTGATTACGATTTTAAGTTTGCATTGCCTAGTTTCCTTGCATATGGATGGTAAAATTGAATATTATATAAATGTTTGTTGAGTTCCAATGTGTATATATATATATAAGTCTGCAAGAGAATGAACAGATGTGTAAGTATCAGAGGTTAATTGTTGATGTTTATAATTGTTGGATATAAATGTTTTGGCTCATTTTTATTTTTATGCTTGATGTTTATAATTGCTGGATATATTTTTTTAACAGATACGGTCACATGTACCACAATCTTCAGTCACGATTACTTTTGGATCCCGAGATGCAACTAGAAAAGAAGAAGAACGAGATGAAAAGGAAAGAGGCATGGTGAATAAATGGTGCTCAATTGTTTGGGGAAGGAATATTGTCATTCACTCAGTTACCTGAGAGATCTTTCTTTCTCTATCTATGTTGATCAATGTAAAAAGATGTGTATTATTTGGAGTTTTGTAACAATAGATGTATGATACCAGTTTTTGTAAAAAGATATGTTGATCAATATAATAGATTTGCCTTGTTAGAAACAAACTGTTCCTTTTGGGTTAATACCAGTTTTTGAATTAGTTTTGCCTTGTTAGAAAAAAAATCTGAGTGTTTGATCTAGATTATTTCACATGGATTATTTATTCTTTCCTAAGACATGTATGATATTAACTCTGAGGCTTTAGTGCTTGGATGTCCATTGGCATTTTATGCTTGTACTGTCATTGAATAAGTTGCAGCCTTGTTTGTTGTTACTAAAACATCAGGAAAGGATGATGCGCTTTCCCTCAGCAAATACTTCTATGGCTCCTGATCTACTAACAATGCATCATTTGAACATCCACGATCAACTTCTATCTGAAGGTCACGTATTGTGGACTGTTACATTTTATTGCAAGTTTTTGATTTTTCACTTTTCTCCTTTGACAGAAATGTGTTAGAATCCTTCATTTCCATTTTAACAGTACTCTGAATGACATATACATTCACACACGCAGGCAGGCATGCTTTTTCATATTTTTAGTGCATAACTACAGGAAATATCCATGGGAATCCTTAGGTATATTGACAAGGGTTCACTATTCCTCAGATTTTATTTAAAACTTTTCATTTTTTTTCCTGACTCGAACTATGTGGATTAGGAATTCATTTAAAGCTACAATAGACATAATAATTGATCTGGTCCATTAGTTAGGATTCAAGATACTGCATCAAAATGGAAAATCTTAGAGCTGCACATGTTTTTCCATAGTAACCCAAGTAAGGCTTAATTTCAATTTTCCTTAACACATGCTTTCTACTAATTGTATTTTGTGAAGCATTCTATGTTCCACTTTTTGTTCGTTCATTAATGAATTACTTGTATTACCTGTTCTGGTGCAATTTCACATTCTATGTTTTACCTGTTTGGCTGGCAAATACTGTCTTCTCACTGGCATCTAGGCCATCTTGAAGAGCTGATGTAGTTGTTTCAAATGTCATCATGATGATCTGATTAAGTTCTCATTGAAACACCATTCCCTGCACATCTCCTATTTTCATCTTTTCTTTTTCCTCCATCTAAATTTTGTCTTGCACATGAATATTACATAGACTCTAATACTTGATATGCTGCTTGCCAATGACCTCCCATTCCTCTAAAAATACTATATCATCTATTCATCTCTCGAGAGTGCTTTATGATACTATCAAGGAGAATGTCATGCACAAACAAAAGCAACAATTCAAGCTTCTCTAAGTGAGCTTGTATAGATTTGAAATCTTTTGATTATTACCAAAAGTATGCCATACATGTCAAGGTCACCATGTTTCTTCTGATTTTAATTCATGAGTTTTCAATATAATTTGTATCATTATTATTTTGCTTATATTTGCTACTTTCGATGCAGAAATGAAGACTATTCTCGTAAAAAATGAAACATGTCTAAGAGCGATTGCACAAAATCTTGAGGGAGGCATGGTTTGTTATCTTATATTATACTCTCTTTTCTTTTTATAGTTGGCTTTTTATTCACATCATTTCTAGGCAAATTTGATCACATATAATTTCTTAGTTTATTTGTTATATTGTTCTTTGTAGTCTCAATTGTAGTAGGTGTTAAGAACCAGTGGCCAGATTAGGGGGTGAATAGATGTCAAATACTTGCTAAAGTACAACTGAATTCAATCATTGCCCATCACGTGTGATGAAACATCACATGCTAGAGAGCTCTATGCAAGAAAGAAATCTCACACTCGATTATGAAACCTTATAAGGATGAAACCTTGACCAAAACAAATGAGATTTCTAATCTCTTCTCACTCTATAACAATAGAAATCAAGCCCTAGATAGGTCCTCACCTATGACCTAAATAAATGGTAATCTAATCCTTGGTGAGAAGAATATTACCAATAGAGAGGCAAAAGAATCATTGAAAATGCTTTTAAGCTTAACCTTAACTGTCATAATTATACTACCTCTACCGAAAGTCGTTTAGTCTATCTAATTCTTAAGAATTTGACCATCAAAATCAATGTTCGAATCTTAGGTAAATCTACTAAAATATCAGGTCTGCTCATCACTCTGTAAGGTAGCTGCCTAGAATTGCTTTCTTAGATTGATGTAGTAGTTTTCTTAGATCAACTAGCTCATGGAATAGCTCTTAGATGTTTCATAACGGAGAGTGGAGCTTTGGTATTTATATTGGATAGCTCTTAGATGTTTCATAATGCAAAATCAAAAGGTCGAAAGGCTTCTAATATATACAATATGTCACATTGTTGGTGCATCCTTGTTTTGATGAACAAGTAGTTGGTGAAGAGAAGGAGCTAGCTAACTAAGTTGGTAAAAACTTTTAAAAGTATCACTACGATTTTGGGTTCATGCTTTCTCAAATGGAGGTTTGCTTCCATATATATTATTTATTTAGGGAAAAAATAGTGGGCATGGTAAAGCTAGTTAAAGCTATCGACACAGCAAGTTGCAGATATTGAAGGATACTTCTTTATTAAAAATGAATGTATAGTATAGAAATTCACACAAAATTGCTTATATAATATATTCAGTCATTCTAGCATTGTTTTACTTTTGTTCTCTAGTCCCTTGTCAAGAGGTTTGAGTCCTTGCTAAAATCTATATGATTTTGCAACTTATAGCTCATGTGATGGAATAGAATATGCATTCGATATGTTGATAATAATGTGTCACCTTTTATAAACATAATAAATAGCCCAAGTGAAAGTTACATAGATGAATCTGAAATGAATAAGGTCAAATATGATAGGAGGATCAGAATGAACCAGGTAGGAGATAAATCTCCTTGCGAACAATTCCCATGCCTTCTGGCCGAGAACAAAACAAAACAAAAAACAGAAGAGTACCTTAATTGCAGTTGAACCTTGTATTGTTTTGCATATCGATATCTTTGTTCAGCAAGACTATGTGAAATGTTTCATACTTTACGATGATCGTGCACTGCTTTTACCTTCAATGCATCTAAAGCTCGGCTATTCTTGGTTCACCCGAGTTACTTTCATTTTTTTCAATAATAAAAACAATGTTACCTTGATTCATTGAGCCAAGTCCTGTGAAAGACGTGCTGTTGTCTTGATCATTCTTTTCGAATTTCAGCTCTTCTTCATTGCTATTCTTGGTCACTTACAAATTATGTCCTCAAATTGCAGATGCAAAACAACTTAAGTTTATTCCATTACATGAGAAACAACATTGCCACCATGGAGAATAGGTAATCATTTTTCCCCCCTTTGTTCTACTTTCTGTCTCTACACATGTTTAGTCGACGATAACTTTCGAAACATAACATTCTTCAGAATAAATACTCTATCTGGAGGAATGAACCAACTTCCTGGATCATTGAAACAAATACCTCCTATTCCAGTAACCGCAAACGATGAGCTTCTGAGCAGCCTCATACCTCTGAATGAACATGTAAGTTCCATCTCTATGCATTTGTTGTTTACTTCAGAGGGTTTTTTTTCCCTCTTCAAAACACACCCTGAAATATCCAATTCTCAAAGGTCATCTACACCACACCTGGTGGAAACAGCAGTAACTTGCAGTTGGATCCAACATGCTTCAGACCTCCTACTACAGGTTGACTTAATGAACTCAATTATGTAAGATTCTCTCACAAATGCTGCACAACCTCTCTTCCAAGCTTTCTCGATCGAACACTCGATCGCAAAACCATCAGAAGGGGAGCTGTAAATACTAGTAGTAGTGAACCAGGCACAAAGACTACAAGAAACCTCCTTTCCAAGATCATGCTTCACCAACCCACTTCTGATCATATATTTGTGTTAATTTGCTGCATGAGTGGGAGAAAATGATCAATCCATTTACTGTTTTATCATATCATGCTTGATCATGCTCTCAGGAAATGAAATTAACAAGAACAGAATAATTATTTTTAAAGAAATGGAATTAGAGTATAAACATAGAAGAAATGAATTATTTGTGGGTAATTGTGTCTTCTTCTCTATCATTCTATATGTTGAAACTTCAGCTCGTTAAGTGTTTTTTATGGCTCTTGGTAAAGATTTACAGTAGATGAAGATCATAAGATACACTGTGTGCTTTAAGAAGTTGAGATGTGATTCTATGTTACATTTTTGTTGTCTAGCTTGGCGAGGTTGGATTGTTAACCATAGGTCGTATCCGACGAGTAGGTGTTAGCGATAGTCGAGGTTAGTGATAGTCGACTAATTCTTAAATGGTATCATTTGTTAGATTGAATGATAAAGAGACGAAGCAAAGGTGAAGTCCAAGTGAGAAGATATGATAGTTGAACCTGTGCAATTTAAAAATAGTTGTGCAATTTAAAAATAGTGATGCCTGAATAAATAAAAGGGTAAAAATATTTTTTTTAAAATAAGACTTTTATTTTTGTTATCTAAAAGGGAGTTTTAGTTTTAAAAAAAAATCAAAAAGATGTCTTATTCTATTTTCATCTAAGAATATATTTTATTGTAATCGCTTTAGTTAAAATTATTAGAATAAAATTACTTTAATTTAATTAAATATGTTGCATATGAAAAAAAAATTATTTAAATTTAATTAAAATTATTTTAATATAATAATGTTAGAATAAAAGTATTTTTAGGATAAAAAAATATATTTACAATAATTAAAATAAAATAAAGAATACTCTTTTAATTTTTTAAAAATAAAATAGTGCCTTTTAATGGAAAAATTTTATTAAAAAAAATTCTTATCTTTAATGGGAAGAAAGGAGAGTGCGAATGGAATCTCTTGGTTGCGAGCCGGGCCCCACCTCTATTGGACCAGTCCCCGTCCGTGTAAGCCAAATGCGTCGAACTCACTCCGCCATATTACCATATTACCCTTCTTTCCTGCCTCCCTTTTCCCACGTCACCTTCTTCGCCATCGTTCCCCGCGACCAGCTCGATTCCCTCCGTCCTCGATCTGCATCAGGTACGAAGCACCTCGATCCCTCTCCTCCTCTCCCTTCTCTCGTCGATCCCGCGATCTTTAGACAGGTAAATCTGGAGTTCTCGCTTTCTTGCTGCTCGATCAGGCTGTTTTCTTACCGCAACGATCGATTGCTTCCGTCTGTCCACCAAGGTCCCATTTTGATTCCGCAGGAAATCTAGCAGAGTTAGTGATTTTTAGTTTTGGACTGTGAGATCTTGAATCTCATCCATATGTAGCTTGGGGAATACGCCCGTTCGTAGTCAGTCCGAAGGTTATGAAGTTATCAAGTCTATAATGGGCGAGTTTGTGCAGATTTTATTCATTTTTCTATTTCTTTTAGTCGAAATAGCTAAGGACATTAGTATAACAATCTCCCCCTTTGTTTATCTCTAGTATGGTGCTAATTACCACTTGTGTTATTTTCAGAATGAGTTTAAGCGAAGTTCTCATTTATCAGGCTCAATGGACAAGCACATTAGAAATTAGATTGTCTTTTATTTATGAATATATATTCTATGCGTTTGAAGAAATTTGAGATGCTTGGACAGCTTTTTTGTTTGTTCATATTGAGTCAAAATAACTAAGGGAGAAGTTAAAGTCACTAGAAATCTGTTCTCACCTTGATTTAGCTTCACTATGTTGGTACTGACAGTTTAAAATATTCGCAATCAATTTGAGCGTGGTTCTTGTTTTATCAGGTTTAATGGGCAAATTCTGCAAACATATATACACACACTTGTGCACATGAAACTTGAGATGCTTGGACAATTTTTTTATAATAATCTTATCAATTAAAATTAGCTAAGGAAGTTATTACAACAATTTTCGACATGTGCTTGTGGATTTGGTGGGGCTTTTGGTGAAAGGAGTGAGCAACTTTTGAGAGCCATAGTGCCCAAAGTCTCTAGAAGCAAGTTATCACCTTTGATTTATCTTTAATATGTTGTTAGTGACCATTTGCAATGTCTTCAAGGGTAATTGTATTACTATTCTTTTACAATTTAATACTCATCATTAAATGATTAGCTTGCAAATGCATTTGTGGTTGTAATCCATTAATAGTTTAGTACAACTTTTGTACTATAGGTAGCTTATATTTTTAAAGAATAACCTACTCAAGTTGCTAAATCGAAATCTTAGTTGTCTGTTAATATTTCATCATCACCATCTGCATCCTCATCTGAGTCTCTACGCTTTTTCCTCCATAGAAACCCAATCTTAGATGTTAGAGTTTATCTAGCAATGCTTAATAACTAAGGAAATTTTTTTTGGAGAACTACTTATATTTAACTAGTGATATTGACACGAGTAGAGTTTGCAAAAAAGAGTAGTGTTGCCTTATCAAAATGATTTAAAAGTTATTTTTTGGTGGACTGGTTATGCTTTTTGTCCATTTGCTTGTCCTTTAGTAGTGTTTCTCTGAAGTTTTCAAGGAAAAAACCTCTATCAAGTTCTTGACATTGATGCAAGTTTTTTCTTCGCACTAGTTGTTTAGCCAAGAAGAAGAAATGTCTTTGTGCTATGTGTATTGTTTCGAGCTAATTATCAGAAATGAACTCTCGAGGATTCTAATTTCAAATCTTCTGTTAGAGTTTTAGTGGGAAAAAGAGAATCAGAATTTCATTTCTTGTGGACTCATGGAATGTAGATATATTTGGTATTATATGGTAGGATTTTCTACTCATGATTTTCAGAGAATTCTCGAACGCAAATTTGATCAATTCAATAGCATTTTTGTATGAAAATTTGAATTCTAATTCCCACTTATTTGTTTCTGCAATACATGATTCTAGTATTTTTTTTTACTAGATGAACCTAGATACACCTTGAAGGATTTTTTTTCCCCACTGTCTGGATTCAAGGATTATAAAAGAGAAGAAGAATGTTATCAAATTTATTGGTTGATGCGACTCAGATTTTTCAATCCTCTGGGATAATCGAGGATTGGTCCTTTCTGACCGTAATAGTAAGATCTCTGGTCTTTTACCCTGCCAAACTTAACACTAAGTCAGACAACCACCGGTGTCTCGGCTCATGCCCCTCCGATGCCTAAGTTAGAGTTTTGTAGGAGAAGAGTAAAGGGACCAAAGAAGAAGAAGATGAATCCTGTAACAATACATACGAGAAATGTATGAAGAATGATTAAGCAACTAACAATAATCCCTTCTCTTCCTTTCTCCTCTTCTTTTATAATAGTTATAAGGTATTATATTCTCACAATCGCCCTGCGACGCTTCATGTCAGAGACCGTTAGGGGACAACTTCTGCACAAGATGCATACATGGGTGTCAGGTGGCGAGAAATGATGATATTGTTAGGTCATTAGGGGAGCAATCCTTAAGAGGAATATTTCTTTTTAGGGTATGAGGTGTCCCTGCTTAGCTGTTATAGGAGTCATGTAAGAACAGACTCTAACAATCTAGAAAATAATCTTTCTTGTGGTCCCCTCAATGAGGGGACATAGTTCTTCCTTCATACTGAGCCATTATATATCAACTCCACACTTCCTTCCTCCCGCAGAGCTATTCACTTAAATTAGGTGTTCCTTATCTCTAGCTGAGCTATTTTATCTTATCTCGGAGCTTATCTTCTATGTCGAGCTATCCGAACTATTTTACTTTAGCTCGGCGCTCTTTCTCTACGTCCGAACTATTTATATTAGCTCGGTGATTCTTCCTTCTGCTAAGCTGTTTTACTTTACCTCGGTGCTCTTTCTCCGCGTCCAAGCTGTTTTTATCAGTTTGGCACTTCTCCTCTCTATTGAACCGTTCTACACTAGCTCGACACTCTTTATCTTTAGCCCATCTGTTTATATGAGCTCAGCGCTGTTTCTATTAGCCGAACCATTTCACCTTGGTTCGGCGTTCTTTTTCCCCACCAATCTATCTCCCTTTGATTTAGCTTTCTTATTATATAATGAAATTATAGCAGTATCATTAGTGTCCCTCGTGCGAATAGGGGGAGTTGTGGAATAGTTGAAACCGGCCTATAACATAGTCGATCTTCTCAGCTTGTGAAGGTTGATCATTAAGCTAGAAGTCCTTGATGAAACCTCCAAAACTAGCAACTCAACTGAGTTATAAGCTTGTTGATCATCTGCTGCATTGTGTATCTATTGATCCATCCCTTCATCTGCTGCATTGTGTGTCTATTGATCCATCCCTTCATCTGCTCTGTTTGGATGGGGTGAGGGGAGTATAAGCAATGGAAGGGGAAAGGAAGGAAGGGAAAGGAAAAATTTATATTCCAAATTGGGGGGTAAAAAAAGTTTATTTTTTGTGAGTAAAAAGGGTAAAAATTACCTTCCCTTCCCCTCCTCTTCCCCTTTGCTCACCTCTTTCCAAACAAAGATTACCTTTGTTTCTTCCTTATTTACCCTTCCTTTTTCATTACTTATCCTCCTCTCACTTTCTACCAAACAAGCTGTTAGTGATCGGCTGATGAGGAATGAATGTTACAAGAAGATATCATTGTTCAGAGCCTGCTCATCATCGTCACCAGTAGTAGCAGGTTAGGCCAAACATCTCGCTCTTGAAGTAGACATAGTGAAAGGATTTAGACTCAATGTTGTAAACATTCTTCCCCAACTTGAAACAGCAAAGTAAACTTTTGAACAGGCCGATAGTCCAGTTGGCTTGCTCGGGCTAGGCGATATGGTAGATCAATCGATCGCATCGTACTATGCAAAAAATATTTTACTATGAAAACTATTGATTTTTTGTAACATTTTTTTTGTTTGTTTGTTTGTTAGTATTTCCCAAAACTTGCCCCTGTAACTGTCTTTTTTTTTCCCCAGGTACTGACTGAGCAAAATGTCTGCTTTACCATTAGCAACTGCTGAAGCATGCGATGCCAACCCGCATTTAATCCTGAACGGCGAGCTCCGGGCCCTCCAACCAATCTTCCAAATCTATGGCCGGAGGCAGGTCTTCTCCGGTCCCATCGTCACTCTCAAGGTCTTCGAGGACAATGTCCTCATCCGTGAGTTCCTCGAGGAGAAAGGCAATGGCCGTGTTCTCGTCGTCGACGGAGGAGGAAGCATGCGTTGTGCCATCTTGGGAGGTAACCCGGTTCAGCAGGCACAAAACAATGGCTGGGCCGGTATCGTGGTGAACGGCTGCATCAGGGACGTGGACGAGATCAACGGCTGCGACATCGGTGTGAGGGCTTTGGGCTCTCACCCCATGAAAGCGAACAAAAAGGGATTCGGGGATAGGCACGCGGCGGTTAATATCGCCGGGACGAGGATTTGTGACGGCGAGTGGCTCTACGCAGACAGCGATGGCATTTTGATTTCCAGGACTGAAATCTCTGTTTGAAACTGGATTGTTGCTGCTGCCTGGAGTAAACCACTTTTGATGAGTTTCAGCTGCAACTTGTTATGTTTATCTTGCCTTGATGTATCAAACACTGCAGTGATTTAAAGGCATTTGGGACTCATTTGGAGATTTCAATACATCTGGAAGAACAATAAAGTAATGAATGTGATTTGGGTTTTCAAGTTAGATATCCTATTGCAAATGGCTAATGGATTAGAATTTTCGATCTATTATAGTAGTTGAAATAGCAGCCCATCCTAAATTTTATTTGAAAATTATCTTCTTTTTTTTTTTTTTAACTATTAGTTCAAATATATCACTATGACACTTAAGCTCTGTTTATTTGGGAGAAAGAAAATAGAAATTATGGAAAAATAATTTTTTTTTTGTTTATTTTTCTTTCTTTTGTTTATTTAATGGGCAGATTGATTTAAAATTTTAACTATTGATGGATTTTTTTCTTTCCTTTAATTATATTTTTTTTTCCAAATCAGACAAAAAATCTTCCTCTTCCTCTTAAATTATTTTTAATTAATAAAAAGTTACTCATATGGCTCGTCGTTGATTGCTAGACACAATCATTGATCACCGCTGTCGTCGGTCGTCTGTCATCGTCGATCACCTACTGCTAGCCATCGTCACTACTCATTGTCACTCATTGACAATCGCCTGTCAATCGCCCACTGCTCGCTATTGCCGACCGCCATTGCAGCCTCACTAAGTGACGACGGACGATGATCGACGACAATCACCGCCTTGATCAGTGCAGGCACAAGTGAATATTTTTTTAAATTTTTTTCTTTCACTTATTTGTTGGAACACCACGATATATGCAGGCTATGTCGTACACAACTCGGATACCATGGTTGATACACACAAAATCAAAATTCGCATGATTGTATTTCTGCACTCCTATGCATAGTGGAAATTAAATTTTATGATTAACAATCAAAGGAGTATTCATATGAATTTTTCAAAAACAAACACAAGTATGATCTATTGGAAAAGATTATTGTTGCAATCTTGCTCCAAGTATTAATTAATTTTGATATTTGAATAATCATTTTAAGTTAGACAATACTAGTGATCTAACATGATTGCTGAAGTGACAGG
>JBAMHZ010333820.1:0-12734 GCA_037177395.1 Alpinia galanga
CACTCTAGTCGTTACTTCTTCATACATATCCTTAATTAGTTCAATATATGCTACACTGACACCTCTCTTTTCTAGAGCAACTAATTTAATTTAGTTTCGATTTAAAATAAATATTGTTAATTATATAAAAATGAATAAATTTTATTATAAGTTTTCGAAATATTTTTAGATTAATTTGATAATTTTATTAGGGTTTTGATTGAGCAACCTAAATTATAGCTAGGAAGTTAACTGAACTTGTTAACATAAGTTTTTATTAAACTCCTAAGTTTTAAACCTATCTCCACTCTCTTCTCCGCATTGGCCTCAGTCCTCCATCCCCTCTGTGCGATTGGGCGATGTTGTTGCCTTTGGCCATGCGCGTGATTACAACAACACGTAATGTCCCTGCCATCGGCCATGTGCACGATTGTTGTGTGTTACGGTGTTGCTGCCGCCGGACACATGTGCGACTATCACGTGCCGCAGCGTCAATGTCGCTAGTCGCACGCGCAACTATTGTGTGTGAGACTATCGCGTGCCGCAACGTTGCTCGCCCGATTGCCTTGTGCCGCGGTGTCGTTGCTGTCGGTCGTGTGCATGATTGTCACGTGCCAAGCGTCATTGCCGCTGGATGCACGCACTTTCTGCATGCCATAGCACCCTGCGACCTCCGCAACACCATGGAGGTTGCTACGTGATCGCGACAGCCTCTATGACTCTGCGGATCCATAACCGCAATGCCAGTGTTGGTGTCGGTGCTGAGCAGCGAGCAGAATGATAAATTTCGCTCGTACCACTCAGCACGGGTCGACATTTAAACCTTGGTTACGGGTAGCCCAAAAGAATCACACAATGAATAGACTTTACTAATAGATATTATGTAATAATGCTACATACATTGCAGAAGGAGGATATCGTAATAACAACTAACAGCATGGAGGAAACTTTCTCAGCTGTTAAAGATGGTAAGTAGCACACATCTTGTGCAAAGTGGAGTTACAGAGCTGAAGTGAGAGGGAGAAAATATAAGCATGAAAAGGGAAGTCAACGAAAGAAGGGGAAGACGTGAAGGTGAGGGGAGGCCACACTGCTACATCAAACCTACTTGTTACTTTTGGGGTGGAAGATTAAAGTCCTAATTCTGATACAAAGTCGAGGGAGAAGTCAATCGGAAGACCAAGTTATAGTGAGTAAAGCTTTTTATTGATTCAAAGAGAGAACTTACACTCATTTATATAGATTCCTGACAGAACACCTATCAGAAAATACCTTGCATTGTATGCATTTTAGTTTTTAACTTTGTATTTATATGATTGTGACCTATGTCGCGCTCAAAAGCTTAATTCAACCCAATATGCGAAGGCTGTTAGTGAAAGTCCTTTTGATACTTAAGCATGCCCAAGAGGGCCTCACTTAGCATGTCGGAGTAAAGAAGCTCCTTGCTTTTCCTCTTTTTAATATACTCCTTCAATATTAATATCTGTAGGGTGTTGGACTAGAGGTGAGGAGCTGACATTTTGATACCCATGTGAAAACCTAAAAGGAAGCTTAATTCAATTCAAAATGTGGACTAATTTAGGTGAAGATGTGAGCATGCCCAAGGGCGCCTCCCTTACCAATGTAGGATTAAAGGGAAAAGTTTCTTCATCTTCCTCTTTTTAACATTGTCATCATTGAGGCTCCACAAATAGTTGGGTTAACATGGGTGAATGAGGATGATAGCAATAGGATGACAATGATGATGATGTCAGCATGGGATTACTAGTAATAAACCTTTTATTGAGCATTTTGTCTATGTAATTGGATTAGCAAACATCTGTGAAGTGTATGTTGAGGCCATGGTTGAATTTGTAGTTGATCAGCTGAGCTGTTGAAGCTGTATCCCAGCAAAAGATTGTTTAGCATAAATTAGTCCTATCACCTTTGGACATCATAATTTGAAGATTTGAAATTCACTTCTATGGATGTTTGATGCATCATTGTTGGACTTCAAGATCTCATTCCGAGCTGGAAGTTAACCTCATTTCATTTCATCTATCTGGTCATCAGTTTGAACGAGAGTAGCTTTTTCCTACAAAGATTTTAATAATTGTTACTTGCATAGAAGATTCACTTTTGGAAATGTGTCTGATAGATGTTAGAATGTCTTGAATAGTATAAAGATGGTTATATAAAGTTCTGAAAAATTCTTTAGTTACTGAATTTTTGATGTATTCAAGTTGATTGTCATTGTAGTTAAAAAATTTGTCAAATAACTCTACACCATTTTTCCAGTATTATCGACCATTGTTGATCTAGTTTCTGGTTTTTGTTGTGGCCATGCTTTAATGAACTTATGGTCTTTTGACACCTCTCACATTTATAGATTCTGATAGCCTTTCTTGCATTATTCTGTGTACAATTTTCTATTTGTTCAATGCACCATTGTGTTTACAATGCTAAATAATTACCTTCATATATTTCAGAGGTTATAACTTCTGCTGAATTTCATCCAATCCAGTGTAATATGCTGGTATATAGTAGCTCAAAGGGCTCCATCCGTCTTATAGACTTGCGCCAATCAGCACTATGTGATAATCATTCTAAGTTGTAAGCAAATGTGACGTCTTCTTTCAAGTTTAATATGCCTTTAGGGAAGCTAAGATATAGCACGAATCTAGATATATTCTCAAGTTCCATGCATTTTAGTTATAGTTGATGAGACATTCTTCTCCACAGGTTTGAGAATCATGAAGCACCAGCTTCAAGGTCCTTTTTCACCGAGATCATTGCCTCAATTTCAGATGTCAAATTTGCTAAGGGTGGAAGACACATCTTAAGTCGGGATTATATGACTCTTAAGGTCTCTGCTGATCATTGTTTCTTCACTTTTCATTTTTTTCCGGAAATCTGCTACTTCAAGAAATGTTCTAAAGGGTCACCTTAGGATAACACTATGTCTATCCAGTTGTTATATTCGCTTAATACACTGATAAATCATACATGAGCAGGGCATCTAATTGGAAACTTGAAGTACATAATCTTCATATTAGATATTCTTCTGTAGCCAAGGCTAAACTTGTGTTAGCATGAGGCTATTTTTACTGGAAGACATCAAAACAATTTCTTTATCAATGCAGTGCTCATACCAGCAGCACTGATCTTTACCTTCTGGTGCAATGAGATAGTTTTTAGAAACATAAACAATGGCAATCATGAGTTATAAGGTGGTTGCTAAGAATATAAAGTATAAATTCGACATATTTTCTATATATTAAGCATATAAGACAAGTGGCCATTTAAGATATAAGAGAAGTGGCCATCCTAACGAATTTGACACAGCACTAGAGCAGAGTTCATGCCTACAAATCTTCCTAAAAGAGAAACTCCCCTCCCTGTTAAGTCAAGATGTTAGGATAAGCATAGATTGAGTTTTTTTTTTATAGCCAAACAATCCAATCCGCAGTTATTTGTGTCAACTATATGATTCCTTTACCTTATTGTTTGTGAAGGTAATATTTATCTGCTGATATGGCAGACCATCTAGGTGATTACCTAGTCCTTTATGATAACACTTCTATGTGGCTACTTTGTCCGAGAATGAACTTTGGTAGAGATTCAAGAATAATCATGTTCATATGAGATCTTCAAAATCTTGTATTTTCATTATCCATCTTCTAGTTTGGCTAATGGTCATTCTTGAAATATATACCAATATGAATCAACGTTTCATATTGTCTTCAACAAGTTTGGCTTATTGTCTTCAATATAATGCATTTCAAGAATTGTTATGAATCAAACAGTACAATGCCAAAAAGGAATGGAAATAACAGATTTATAATGGGGATGCTAATTGATAAGACAATTACGGATCTATGATTCATCCAAGGAGCATGCAGAAGGCATCATGTGGAATCATATAAGTATTAGCATAAGCTTAACATTCAAATTTCAGAATGATCTGATGCAGCATGGATTAGCTTAGTCATCAAAGTGCCTATATATATATATATTTCAAGTTTACTAAAACTTATGCTCTGGAACCCGTAGAGCTACAGGTTCCTTAATCTCTTGGATTTTTTTCTTGTACTATAGTTGGGTGTCCAAAGATATTTATTTGCTTGTTTTCTTGTGCTCAATAAAATGTCAATCTTCTGACTTTGTGAACTAAAATGTAGTTTTATTGTTCCTTATCTTCAGTATGGTAATCTTTATTAGTCAACTTTCACATGCATTTTCTTTCAATTGAATGATTGTTACTTGTGTCTCGTATTATTTGGTAATGTAAATTTGATTTTTCGTAAGTTAAACAGAATTTATACATTGCCAAGTATACAACCTTTCATGGAATTTGAAAATTCCTTCTCTCAGAAAGGTAACTATCGTGTCAGTTCCTTCTCTCTAGTATGATAAGTAGGGGAAAATGTTAAAGACACTAAGGCAATTTATTTTGTTGTGGTAGTTTCACATATTTCTAGCAATAGTAATATGTTCAAAGATTTGCGTTTTCTGGCATTTTCATTGACATAGTTGTTTATCATCTGTTCACTATTCCACGTATTAGATTGTTACAGATTATCCATCTCTAATATTTCTTTCAACTGAAATTCAATAGTGGGAAAAAAATATACTTGTTTTTTTCTCAAACCTTTTCTCTTTCCTTGAATTTGATTTTTTACAGCTTTGGGATATAAATATGGATTCAGCTCCAGTTGCAACCTTTCAGGTTCATGAGTACTTGAGGCCTAAGGTGAATTGTCTCTTTTAAATAAATGTAAAAGTTAAATTGTATCATGTACATTGTAATACTTGTGGATGAAATTTTTCTTCAAATACATTTGTTGATATGCAGTTATGTGATTTGTATGAGAATGATTCAATTTTTGACAAATTTGAGTGCTGTCTTAGTGGAGATGGGTTCCGTGTGGCAAGTGGTTCGTACAGGTATTGATTGCTCTTGTTGATCCTTCCGATGACTGACGATTGACTGGTCTAGAATATGATAATAATGTTTCAGCTTTCATCTACAGTAATCTTTTTCGTGTATTTGGCTGTGTTCCTGGAAGTGACGAAGCTACAATTTTGGAAGCTAGTAAAAATCCAATGAGGTATGGTCTCAGTTCTGCTCATTAGATTTATTATCTTTATCAAATGTCTAATCAATCTTGATTAAGGTTCTGATACAAATGCTAGCCATCTTTTTGATTTGGTCTTTGGGGGGAAAAACATAAGTTATTTTAGATGTGAGAGAAAAAGATTACATGCTTCGACTAAAAAAGGATTAAGAACGAGAGGTTTGGCGCAATAGTAAAATTGCTGCATTGTGACCTAGAAGTCACGGGTTCGAGTTATGAAAATAGCCATTTGGAAAGGCATGATAAGGTTGTGTATAATAGATTCTCCCCTGAGACCCCACATGATATGAGCTTCATGCACCAAGTTGTCTTTTTTAGTATTTCATTCACTAAGTTATCCCTTTACCCGTAGGAAGGTTGCTTAAAATGATGTCTACCAGTCAAACTGTTTAATTAGCTTGACCAGACTGATAAATGGGGACGTCTACCAAGTTTTCTACTTTGGTTGAACCTCTAGCCTAATGAGCCTCTTATCTCTTCCATATTAAGGGCTGCATCGGGTTTAAAAATGTTCTAGAAACTTTTGCAGTTGAACGCTTGTAACAAATGATACAGAATCTACAAAACGTTCTTTGACCTTGATATTTCTACATGCTATAGGCAATTTAACTTGTATAATAAGAGGTGCATGGTGGGTTACAGTTAGAATTTGCAACCAATAATATCCTTTGACACGTTAGTATTGTTGCTCCTGAACCTAAGAAAATTATGTTTAAATTTCTACAAAGCAGATAACTAGGATTGTGACATTACTGCTTCTCTAACTTGTTGCCTTGCCCTAAGCATCATGAGCCTTCTTTGTTTGTTCCTTTTTCAAAGGAAAAAAAAGAGGCTATCCTTTAGGGGGCCTGTCTAGTCATCTATCATCTTAAACTGCACTATCAAAACAGATGCATACCTCTTAAGACTTGCTTCTATCCTGGTCTTCTCTTCCTGCTGATAGTTTATCTTGCCTTTGCATTTGCGCATATATATATATATATATAGGAAACAAGTGCAAAACCCTTCAAGAACTTCCAGATCTCTTGGCAGCTTCGCACGTGGCGTGAGACGGGGTCAGTCAGTCATTGTTACTCGACATCGAAATATTAACTCATGCAATTTAAAGAAGCCCTTTGATTTATAATATCTCATTGTGGATTGATAGGTGAAGAAAACCCAAATGTCGATGCCAATGGAAACTCATTTGACTCCGCAATCAAATTACTTCATCTAGCCTGGCACCCAACTGAAAACTTGATAGCTTGTGCTGCTGCAAACAGCTTGTACATGTACTACGCATGAAGATATTTTTGAAGTACCGTAAGGCAGCACTTCTTCAAATTGGGTTGCTATTTGTGAAGGCTGCGCGGCCTTTCAGCTGCAACCAACAAGGGACAGTGGATTAATCTCACATGATATCGACTTCGGAGCCCCTGCGAGACTATGAAACCCGCTAGACAACTAAATTGTTGTTTGCTTTGCCAGCCTCTGAATATGGGGAATCTGTATTCATATTCTTTTATTTTGGGAGGAGATTGCACATCTGTTTTACTTTGTTGAGCATCAGGATCCCAGTTAACTTTAGCTCTCTTACAACTAATCTAGGGGGGCAGTTTGATGGGTGCGGATAGTGTCTCTGGAGGGACTGTTATTCACTTAATTCTACAGTTACTCTGTAAACGGCATAGATCAGAGCTTGCAATAGTTCCTATTATGATTATTGTCCACCTTCTTACAAGTTACCATTAGTCATGCAATGTTATGCGTCTTTCTAGTCAAACCTACTGCTACAAAAGTGAACTTTGTAATGGTGAATTTCCAACCGCTCTGGTTTGCTCTTAATCTAGAAGATTCCAGTGCAGATGCGCATTGGATCTAACGGCATGGAAGATTTCTCTTTGGTTGTGCTCTGTAGCAGGTAAACTTAGAAATTGGGCATTTTTACAAAATGTGCCTTTAATATTTCGTTTTTACAACACGCGGTCACGCGCCATTATTTTTTTTTTATTTAAAAAAAATCACTTTGCACTTTAAAACCTTATAAATTTTGAATTCGTACATACATATAATCTTTTAGTCTAAAATCGAATATCAAGTGTAAATTAATTGCATATAAAAAATAGAATAAAACTGATCCGTAAATTCAACAGTTAACGAGTTAATTTATAAATAAGCTGGCCTTAAAATTAAGACAGAACTAATGATTCTAAGTTCTTGGCTTTGACACAAATTATAATATGAATTTATACTTTAAAATAATTTAGAAAATTTAAAATGCATAATATATAAATTAATTTGCACTTTAATAAATAAATAAAAAATGCTGGACTAGAATGGCTATGGCGTGGTCCCACCAGTTGCCACTCGCGGTGGCCAGATGCGAGCACGTGCCGACGTTCTCCCACCGACACTCCTCGAATCCAGTAGTGAATGACGCTGAAATTTCAACCGCATGAGACACATTTTAAATTTCCCCCTTGAAAAAAACTAAACTACAAGATTGAGAAAAAAAAAAAATTGATGAAGAACCAATCCGATCATTTTACAATCGATAAGAAAATGCACCACGGCACGAGCTATAGATAATACTTGCAATCGTAAAAGAAAAATCCACTCCTGATTTTGTCTTTTGGAATTCTGGAAACCATCGTCCGATTATCCGTTTGCACTGCTCTGTTTTTTTTTTTTTGTGATCACTGGATGCTCCACTTCCAGATCTTAAGCCGGAGTTTAACGGTGCAGTCGCCGCCCGGCGATGCAGCGGCCACCTTCTTCCCCCCGGGCAGTTCCACGCTTAGCCCTTCGCACCGCACCTTCATGCCGATCCGCTTGGTCTTCAGCCCGCCAATCTTCACGCCGGCTTTTGTGGCCATCTCCACCTCCACCGACACCCCGCCGCGGTTCCGCCGCAGGCCCGACGCCGTGGCGGCGTCCAGCTCCTGCCCGGAGATGGAAGCCTTAGCGGAGAGCGGGGTCACGCTACCGGCGTCCTGGATGAACGCGCCGAAGGATCCGTCGCCGAGGTTGGCGCCGCCGGAGAGGATGGAGAAGGTGATGGGGTCATAGAGGTAGGCGAGTTTCTTGTTGGGGTTGCGGGAGGTGACGTTGAGGTCGAGGCGGGAGGTGAGGTGGCCGGAGGAGGAGACATTGAATGAGACCACGCGGAGCGCGGAGACGGAGAAGGCTGGGTGGCGCGGGCGGTAAATGGCGTAGAAAATGCCGCAGACGAGAGCAGCGAGGATGACGAGCACGGCCAGGAGCATGACGAAGCAAAGACAGCAGGAGCAGCAGAGCCCTCGGCGCCGGCGAGGAGTTGCCTTGGCGGGATAGGGGCGGTAGGCGAGGCGGGTGGCACCGGTCGCCTGGGCCTTGGTGGGCGGGAAGGCTGGAGGGCCTCCGGGACGGGCGGTGGGCTTGGAGGGAGGAAGGTAGACGCCGTCTGCCATCGCCGCCGCTTCTCCTGAATTCCTCAACTGCACCGCCTTCTCTACCCGCGAGTGAGAGCAAGGAGGGAGATCTACACGTCACTAAAGAGAAAGGAAGAAGAAGAAGAAGAGGGAGGAGGAGAAGAAAAGAACACTCCACCGCCCGACCACGGCGGATGGCGCCAACTCACCTAATTTTGGCTAAAGCAATTTTCTTTTTTTTTTTCAAAAATCACTGGCTGTCCGATCGCCATCGCACGGTGCAAAAGTAATTAGAAGCGAGATAGAAATTCAAGGAATAAATAAAAATACAAAAAAATAAAAACAAATAAAGGCACAGTAGTGCAGACTAGTAAGTAGGAAATGATGTATATGAAAGATGTGTTCCACCTCACTTTGTCTTTTTTTAAGATATCAGAATCATGCTTGGTTGGAAATGATTGGCACACAATTTGGTACCGAATCTGATTCGTTAAAAGAAGAAGAATAATAATAAAAAAATAAAACTTATATTTTTTCTTTTTAGTAAATTTCACTAAAAGTGCATTGGAACAGTACAGGGAGAGAAAGCAATGAAGGTGGTGGGAATAATTGAGGCCAAAGGAGGAGATAGAGGGGAAGATGATGATAGAAGAGGAGGCAACAGAAGAAGAAGACGGAGAAGAAGAAGTGATGGTAGGACGATCGAGGTGATAGAGATGGCGGTGGCGAAGTGATGACAATGTGATGATAGCAGCCAACGTGATGAAGATGATGATGGAGGAGGAGATGGCTGGGAGAACAATGGCACAAAAGACTTGCAACTAAAAGAAAAAGCTATTAAAAACACAAGAGATCGCATTGTTATTCTAATATCAACTTTAGTTGTAATTAAAGATAGTTTTACTAGTCATCGAAGGTCACCATGGTAAAGCACTATACATGAAGGCTCCCTAGCGAGGCAATTACACGAGTAGATGAAGTTCTTGTAGGATCGTTGATTGTCGCTAGAGGGGGGTGAATAGTATTTGCTCCTAAATCGTCGTTTGCCCATTCGTTTCTGCAATATTGTTAGCACAACGGAATAGTAATAAAGAAATGCAAAGTAAAGACGACACAAACGATTTACGTGGTTCGGAGATGAAACTTCTATTCGACGGCTGTCCGTAAGGTGGACGACGTCTGCGATCTTTTGGTGGATCAAACCCCGGTAAACTCGGCTAGGTCAAACTCCTTGTCGGTGGAGAAACCTCGCACAACACTTTGGCGATCACCACAAACTCGTACATGACCTTGGAAGACTACTAATAGGGGTTAACCACCTCTATTTCGTCAGTCATAACCGAGCACCCAAGCTTCGGTTATATAGGCGACGGTGGAAGCTCAAACACTTGAGTTTCTGCCTACCAGTCCACTGGTGGTCCTTATCAGTCGACTAGTAGTCGACTGTTGCGACGCCAACGGCACAAAAATAGCTCTATTCCACGTTGGACTAGTAGTCGACCATTGCAACGCCAATGACACAAAAATGCCAGATGGCCCCTTCCCTTTTTCTATTAGCTCGTATCCATTGTCCCTGTAATCGTCATCTCTCGGCGTGCTTTGCATTTCCCTTCTTATGATGCATCACGCTTTTTGCCTCATCATACAAAGACTCGTTAGGGATTCTATTTTGGGTCTTCAACAAAAAAGGATGGATAACCTTAGGTCCTCGCCTCCGTTGACTTTCTCGACTTCTATAGGGGCTTCTAGAGCTCTTGATTATACACCCGTGGCGGGATCAAATGCTCCCCCTTCTAATCGTCTCAACCTGAAGTGACTTAGGCATTCCTCGACCGCGTCTGCAAGCTCTGGGGATTCCACTGTTGGCATACCCCTTGCTTTGAGCATTTCTCCATGGCCTGCACAATGTTCCCGTTTGATTGACACTTACTCTAAATTCCCATGGGTAGAGTCTCCTTTTGAAGTTTTGAAGGCTTCTACCCTTTTCTCCCAGCCTGGTCCGCTCTCTTCCCCATTCGCCTGCCCAACTGCTTTGGCCCTTCCTTTAGACTGGGCCCTTATTTCCTTTTCTCCCATTTCATCCAGCTCTATGCCTCCCCCCTATACATTGCCATATCTCTTCCCATTGGGTTTCCTGCTACATCTGGTGTTTTGTCTTTTCCTTTTTCATCCACCTCCCCTCAGCTTCCTTGCTTGGAGAAATCCATAAACCATTTGCCCGTATCGTTTCCTCGTGTGTCATTTCTCTCACTGCTTCAATCTCCTTTCCTAGAGGAACTTCGCCACATGGAATACTTAGGACGCTCTACGATTTTAGAGTGGCTACATTACAACTTGACTTTTGTAAGTATTTAGTTTTATGATCTTCCTTCCTTTTTTGTCTGTTTCTTCCATAATCAATACTTTTGCAGGCTCATGACAACTTTAATGAACTGGTTCATCATTTTGAGGGTTATTCGAAGTAGGTATTCCCCTCTCCGATTCCCTCGTCTTCTCTACCGACGCCCTCTGGACCACTGGGGGAATTTTCTACTTAATGCGAGGCCCCACGGATGGCTATTAATGAGACTCATCATTCCAAACTTGGGAACCTACAGGATCAATTATTAGATGCTCTAGAGAGTCATGAGGGGGCATCGCTTCACGTAGAATCTTTATCCTCCGAGCTATCATCTTGCCAACCCCAATTACAAGAAGTTGGCCAAGAGAAAGAAGAGTTGTGTTTGCAGATGGTTTGTATAGAGGAGGGCTTGGCCTCAGAGGTGGCCAAGAGATGCTCAGCTGAAAAAGAGAGAGACCTAGCTTTTTCCCAGTGTTATGATTTAGGATCCTTGTGTTAATGATTAATATGGACCCCGATGATAAACACAAAAATCGACGATTCGTTCATCATCTATTCCGTGGCTAATTGAGGAAAAGAGTTAGGTTGCTTGAACAACAAGTTTATTCAAGCGACCACTCAAATCGAATAGCACGATGATGAATCGGTTGCTTGGGTAATCCATCTCCATTTGGAGTAGTTTAATTAATTAAATTTTAATCCGGGGACATGAGATAGGATTGCCAAGAACAAGCGATCGAGGAGAAGGGACAACCCTTCTCAACAACAGTGATGGGGTAGTAAGGCAAAGTGAATTAATGATTCTTTGGGCTATGATTAATAATGAGAAGATTGATATAGGATCACATTTTATGAGGCACTTAGTAAAGTTGGAAAAAAGCTTATCTGGAGCTATTTTGGTTAGAGGGATAATCACTAGGATTGCAGTTGCTCTAGGACATGATTTGAATGGATTGGAAATGATTAAGAGTAGTCCTAGAATTGATTTAGATGTATGCCTCTCCATGAGGATGATAACTAGGTAGGAGGGAAGATTCCTTCTAATCTTAAAAGATCAACCACCCCTACCCCTTCTCAACATCGAGAGACAACTATCCATAATCGTGCCAACTGAAACATGACCTTCACAACTTCTAGATCTCCCATCACAGACTTAACTAAGCCACTTGAACTGCCCCAGCCCCTACTATCAGACACAGCTCACCTAGACACGATTACCCTCGATATTTTTTTACTTTTGGTGATTCTTCTGCAGGTGCAGAGCAGTCTACGTTTGATTTTTCGGATCTCTGCTCCTCCATTGATGCTATCCGAGCAGAGCATGCTGAGTACAAAGAATTCTAGAGGAGAGAAGCTGGCATTTCAGAGGAAAGATATTAGAGAGTAGAGAGATACATGGAAAAGGATAAAGTTTTTTTTTATCAAGTAGAAAAATTCCTCCAATAAGAAACTGAACATCGGAGGAGCCAAGAAGAGGAATAGAGAAGAGAAGAACAACATAGGCAATCCACTAACTTCACAATCTATTAAGTGAATGCCATGTACCAATGGTATTAGCAGCTAAGTGGTTCTAACCTACAATTTCCTCCTTTTCCACCCCCACCTCCTCAATAATTTGCATGCTTTAGTCATTGAGGAAATGACTTATTTAAGTTTAGGGGGATTTTTTACTTTCTTATTCCTACTTAACCTAGTCCATATTTTCTTTTATGCATATAGCCATGCTTAATTTTCTTTTACTCATCATCAACATCATCATATGTTTTATTTGCCATTTTGTTTAATTTGCATGCATGATCCAGTTTTTTATACACCTTCATTTAGAAGAACAATATGAATCGAAAATAGCTAGAGGTGATATCTCTTTTGGCTAACCTTCAAGGGACTTTTTTTTGCACTTAGCACAAT
>JBAMHZ010333931.1:0-12734 GCA_037177395.1 Alpinia galanga
AATAAGTTTTTATTAAATTACTTGGAATTGAACCAAACAACCTAAGTAATATTTCATTCTCTATAACCTTAATTATGCGATTACTTAATAATCACGTGATGAAAATTATATGTGACTATTCCGAACTAAGGCTGCGTTTGGTACTTTGTAATCTGCTTTGTAATGTAATCCAGATTACATAGATTCATTTGTTTGATATGATTTTAATATCGTAATGTAATATAATCTAGATTACAAAATATAAGAAAACCTTGTAATCTGAATTACAGACTAAAACTCATGCAATCCAGATTACATTACAATGTCAACACAAGTCAACACCGATGATCGATGACTAAAGAACGTCGATCGTGGCCGTCAATCTCCAGCCGGTTGGCGGCGGGTAGCAACCGGCGACGGGCCAACAATTGGCGGTGGGCCAGCAGTGATCGGCAACCCATGATCACTGATGACTAATCGTAATCGGTAGTAATCAACGATCGATGATGTACGGTAAAAATAAATATCAAATAAAATAATATAATTACTCTTGTAATAAAAAATTACATTACAAATTTTAACCAAACAGAATAATATAATATTAATTCTATTATATCATACATTCCATTAAATTATAGTTTACTAAATAAAGCCTAAATGCACTCTACTGTATAATCCATGAGAGCCATGCAACTTAATAATGCTTTGGGAGTAAATTTTTTATCTCGGCGATGGTCTAAACTTTTTATTTGGGCTCAGAAACCCTTCGTTGCACTGGTCAATCGATTAAGGAGTATAGTTTTCCTGTAAATTTACCTCCTTTTATTATCATCGTAGGATCAACAGTGAGAGACACTGGGGGTGATCGTAATCGCATTTGCAGTAAATTTTTTAGAATTATTACTCAGCTTTTCAAATGAGAATTAAGAATCCTTTATCTCACATCAAAAACGGGGATAAGCGAAGATTTCTTTGCATAAATCTATCGTCGCATAACTTCTTTCAATTTATTTCCCTACATACAAAAGCTTTCACTTTAAAATGTTTCTTTGTATGATATTGTATTAAATTACAATTTTTTTTCTAATAAAGATTATTTTAAATGAGAAAATGAATCAGTTAATGGACAAAATTCAAAATTTAGAAAAATGCAATATTTTATTTTTCATTAAATATATATATTTTACAAATCTTGCCACTCAACGTGTTCCAGTACAATACGTATCTGCCATCGAAGGACCTAACTCACCTTCGAAAACTACCCAAACTCTACCAACCTTGGCATTCGTTCCAATAAACGGGGCCCGTCTATAGATGGAAGAAAGTTGCCACGTTACCGTATTGGTATCGAAAGGTGCGCCAGGTGCGCAAGAAGCGAGCGTATGCTTTGCCCGTCGCGATAAACTCGATCCCTCGCGTCAGTTCCCATCTCGAAATTTCTAATCATCAGTTTCGAATCGTTGGGGGAGATCTGGAGATGCGGCGACTCTTCTCTACCGGGCGCTCCGCCGTGATCCTTGGCCGGAATCAATGGAGCAATCAAGGGGCTTGCTTTTCGACCTCTCTCCTCTTCGATGACACCCAGAAGCAGGTAGGATTCCGGGGCATGATGGCAACGCGAGGGATGGGGGGATAAGGGATGAGAAACTGCTTGTTGTTGGTTTGGGAAGGGATCTCCGAAAATTACATGGTTTGTTTCTGATTGGGATACTAATTGTGGTTTTGTAGTTCAAGGAGAGTGTTAATCAGTTTGCACAAGAAAACATCGCTCCTCATGCAGCCAAAATCGATGCTACGAATTACTTCCCGAAGGTGTGTATTGCTTTGGCTATCTATTTTGCACTGAATTTCTAATGGCAGCAACTAATCCCATTGTAACATCTTTTAGGATGTCGACTTGTGGAAACTTATGGGGAATTTTAATCTCCATGGCATTACTGCACCAGGTAATGTTATCGCCTGTCGCTTCTTTTGCTGCGATAACAAGGATTCTAAGACCTAAGTGACTATTTGTGTTGTCTTGCTAAATGTGAGATCTCAGCTCCTGTTTTTGTTTGTTGGGAACAGATGGCAACTCTGGGAGTTCTGGAATGACGTTTTTTTTTTAATCTGATCTGTTATAGTGAATACGAGTCTTTAGATAGACTGCTAATTTAATCAATTGAAGGCAACCTATACTAATAGGAATTCAGGCATCTCTGCCAACTAAAAAATAGTTCATTGCAGGAGAACATAAAGGAAATTAGATTTGGTTACTTGTAGGACTGTATTGTAATGGAAGAAATTAGTTTTTTCTTGGCAATGGATTATTTATACAAGTGGTTGCACTTGGAGTCAACTTTATATTCAACTAATGGTCTATGGATATAAAACTGGTCCCTATGAACTCATGCGCTTGAAACTCAATGGGGATGGATATTCACTTTTTACTTAGACACCAAATCTAATTAATTGATCTAGCTACATGAGGAATAAAAATCATCTAGGTATCTTCCTCTAAGTAGCAAATTGTTTTTTCATTGCAGAGGAATATGGAGGACTTGGCCTTGGTTACGCATATCATTGTATTGCAATGGAAGAAATTAGTCGTGCTTCGGGGTCTGTTGGCCTTTCCTATGGTGCACATTCCAACCTTTGCATAAATCAACTGGTATAAGGAAATTTTGCATCCATTACTCAAATAGTATACGTTGATAATTAAAATAATAAACGTGGCTAATCCCATGTGCTAGTTACCTTTGTAGGTTAGGCATGGGACGTCTATGCAAAAGCAGAAGTATTTGCCAAAGGTTCTTATATGTTTCTTCTCACTATTGATTATTTCCCCTAATAGTTATCTTATTATTTGATATATTTTATATAATTTTTCATTAACCAATAATAAAAATTATTGTAGCCTTTTGATGATAATGGGTTATCGTGGATGGTGACATTGTGATTATATTATCTATATTGGAAATGTTGGTCAAACAATATTCTTTTGTGCCATTCCATAAAGCTAAATTACACATATGCTTCTAATGTATAATTATTTGAATAGACCTTTCTCTTCTTTCTGTACTGATTATTCTGCTTTTCCCTAATGTGAAGTTGATTAGTGGGGAGAATGTTGGTGCTCTGGCAATGAGTGAGCCCAATGGTAATTGGTCAATCTGATCATTTATCTTATATCTGTGCCCTGTCCAAAGTTTTCTGCTTTTGTGTTTCATTACAAGTTTGTCTACAATTTCAGCTGGTTCAGATGTTGTCAGCATGAAGTGCAAAGCTGAACGAGTTGATGGAGGTTATGTTATAAATGGCAATAAAATGTGGTGTACCAATGGCCCCATTGCTCAGACGTTGGTAATCATCTTTGCTTTATATAATTGAATTGATTGTATCGTTATGCATAACATTTATGATTTTTCTTTATCATTTAACCTATCTATATATTAATATGATAAATTTTCCATCATAACAAAATGATCATTTTTTGCCTCCAGAGCATTTAAAAAAAAACACATATAGAACTGTATCATCATTAATCAAGCAAAAAGGTCATTGCTGGTAAGCATTTTGTGCAACGATATCACATGACAATTTTGACTCTTTATGTAATGGTTCAGTGCATTGCTACTTTTGGAAACAATAAAGCATCATCCATAGTAAAGCTTATTAATTCATGATAGCTAAATTCCCCAATGTATTTTTGATGTTTTATTCATTGAAATATTTGCAGGTTGTTTATGCAAAAACAGATATTAGTGCTGGATCAAAAGGAATCACTGCTTTTATAATTGAGAAGGGGATGCCAGGGTATTCACAGTACTCTCTTAAGTAATGTTACCTTAAAATTAACGTTGGATCTCCATTGAGGCCTATAACATTTTACTTTTTAAGGTGCAGTAGGATGTACATTTATAAAAAGGAAGTAAAATTCTTAATCCACATTTTAGTTTTATGTTTTTGAGTGAGTTTTGTTATAGTTATTGGAGTTATATGTGTAGTGAGTTTGGTTGTGCATTGGGTGTTTTAGTTATGACATGATATGTTTTTTCAGGTTTAGTACTGCTCAAAAGTTGGATAAACTTGGCATGCGAGGAAGTGATACGTATGTTTGATCTCTCTTCGACTTTTATCTGATCTTAGCATGGTTGATGCTTTCCTCACTGCCACCATGTTTTGTAGATGTGAGCTTGTCTTTGAAAAATGCTTTGTTCCGGAAGAGAATGTCCTCGGCGAAGAAGGAAAAGGTGCTAGGTTCTTTAAGATTTCTCACAGCACTGAAAACATTTATTAGAAAAAGAAGATGGAGATTCAAAAAAATATTCTTTTTATATATTTTCTTTTTACATCTATTATTGAGTCACTGATTACTAAATTGTTGGCATAGATATATAAAAAAGAACATGATTAATGAATTTAAAGAGAAAGAAACTAATATTGTAATAACTAACCATATCTCATCAGAACACCATGATATTATTTGGCTCTGCTGTTGAAACTGAAATATATGATCTCTTAATTGATAACATTTTTGGAGTCAAGGCACATAAAAAGATTTGGAGAAGTTTCAAAAGTGCACTGATTTTCCTGGAGTATGTAGTAAAGAAATTTGAGGGCATGTCTGCAATATTGTTTGCTTAGCACGTGATATTGTATGTGGATTATATTTTACCCTTCCCTAACCTTTTTATGCATCCAAGCTTTGTATTTTGAATGGCAAGTCTCTGTTTTTTATTAACTTTCTTTAGGCATCTACTTATAGACATGGAACTAACTTATACAGGGGTTTATGTCATGATGTCGGGGCTTGATTTGGAAAGGCTTGTACTAGCTGCTGGCCCTCTTGGACTTATGCAGGCATGCCTTGATGCAGTTATTCCTTATGTTCGGCAGAGAGAGCAGTTTGGCCGTGCAATTGGAGAGTTTCAGTTTATACAGGTTGGCAGTCTAATTTAATATACCACAAAAAGGACGTGTGTTATGAACAGTTTTATTGGACTTATCAAATGTAGCATCCTGAAACTACAGGGGAAGTTGGCTGACATGTACACCTCCTTACAGTCCTCTAGGTTTGCTTGATGACCATATGTTAAATCTTTAATTTTACTAACAGAGATGTGATTGGAAATTTTCCTTCTCTTTGTAGGGCTTTTGTGTATTCTGTTGCTCGAGACTGTGACAATGGAAATGTTGACAGAAAGGTACTCTTGAACATCATTTTTTTTTCCCATTTTTCTACTGCATGATGTTGTGAATGCTCACGATTTGTAATGCTCCGCTTATTGTTTACAATCTACATGGTGCTAAAATTGCAAAATACTGATCTTGCAGGACTGCGCTGGGGTTATTCTTTTGGCTGCTGAAAAAGCAACACAAGTTGCCCTCCAGGTACTGGATGCTTAAGGCCTGATTTCCATACCTAACTTAGTAGGTTTTCTTTGAATTAGTGCAGCTTTGAACTCTTAGAATATTAAATAAGATGGTCAGATCTGCAAATTTTTAGTTCAAAATAACAAGATGGAAGTAACATGGAACAGAGTTGAGCGAAATTAAGTTTGAAAAAAGTAACCCCCCCCCCCCCTCACCGCATCTTAAAAATCATTTTACAAAATTATAGAAAATCACCTATAATGTACTTACCCATTTGATTTTTGGATCTACAATTAAAACCAAAATCTCCAATTTTATTTTCAGGAAATATATTTTATCTGAACAATTAAAGAGTATAACTTAAATTTGAAGTTTAAGCGCACTCTTGGTCTATTTAAAGTGGCCTCATAGGTTTGTTGCCACTCTGGGCAGAATGTGGGGACAAAACATAACAGAAGATAACAAAAACACACACACACAAATCTGTCAGACTAATGTTGTATTGTAATTATAATTGTGCAAAACGATCTTATAGAGGAACAAGAGTTGATGACCTTTGTAAGTTTAATGTTGGAAAATACAAACACGGAAGTAAACTAGTGGATAATTGGATTATAGACATAGGCGTCAGTGCACATGACAAGAGAGTTGGAGATTCCAGCATGAAAAATTTTGCATCTTCCATCTCTTCTATTTCATTTTGTCTTCCTAACCATCAAATTTTACAAAGTCAAATCCAAATTACTCCGCCGGCATTTATGTATCTGAGAAACTTGCTCTTCATCCTGTGACATGCAGGCTATCCAATGTCTTGGTGGCAATGGGTACGTAAATGAGTACCCGACAGGTCGTCTCCTGAGAGACGCAAAACTATTTGAGATCGGAGCTGGAACTAGCGAGATCAGGAGAATGATCATTGGTCGTGAACTCTTCAAACAAGACTAACTGCAAAATCAACTTCCACATGATCAGCTGCAAGAGCTTACAAAATATTCCTGCTTAGAATATACCGAATGGAATTGGTCCAAAGTCTGACCAGGATGGTATCCAACCCTCTTTGTATCTGCCTCCTTTCTTCTACAAATGAGATGAGTACTTGATGTAATAAACCAGCGTATTTTATCACTTTAAGATTATTTTGAGCATCTGTTCTCTTTTTTACGGATCAGACATCATTCAACCAATTTCCTGTTTCACAACCTTGCAGTCCTAGTCATCAGGAAAGGTCCTGACTCATTAGATAAATGCCGAGAGAAGTATCTGATTAAGTTATGGTGAGATATAATATGCTGCCAGTAAGTTCTTTGTGCCAGGTTGCATCTTGGAATGCCTAATGAAGTAACAAACTTTACCAAGTTCAAGGTAGCTTTTCATTTCCTGTCATTCCTTGCCAGCTTCAGCAAAAACACATAAAAATGGAGAAAGCTTGTTTCTTTGCACAGTGCATGCGTTTTAATTGACAGAATCCTAGTTAGCAGTCTGGGATGCTGCTATTTCACAGATGGCTTCAGAAGCACTGTAACTTTGTCTGCTCATTTTTTTAGTAATGGATTATGATCAGACAGTAGTATTCACATCATTCCTATTAAACAATTGTGAATATTGCAAAACTTCAACGCAACATTCACGAATTCAGAATTGCACATGGAAATGAGAATTGCTCACAGATCTTCCATTTTGCCTTCTCTAGCTCTGTACCTTTTTCCTGCATGCATCTTACTGGAGCCAATACCGTGCCCCAAAACTTAGCTGCAGTGACTAGAGACTGCAAGGCTCCAGAACCAATGAATTCTATTGTCTATAGCAACTACGCATATAGACTGTGGCCCTAAATAACTTCTCCCAATTAGCTACTGATTTCCTCATTAATTCAACCAGCTGGGACAAGAGGTCCCACAAGTGAGGTGCAGGGGTAATAAAAGAATTAGGTTGGAATTTCAAATGGAATCAGTATTTTTAATGTCAATTCTTTGAGTGTGTATAAATTATGTTCTGTATTTATAATAAGAAAAATATCATTTATCTTCAAAATTAATATGGCAAAATTTAAATATTTGAATTATTAAAAGAGAAGAAAAAAAAAGGAATGGTTTATTCAACAATTCAATTTCTTTCCCAATCTATTTTTTTTCTGTATGAGCTATACGTTTTGAATTCAACAAGCATCTGCAGTGCTTTAACGATCAGTTAGCCCTTGCAATTAATCTTTACTCTAGATGCAAATAAACTTATATAAGATTTAACACCAAAAAGAGTCAGTAAATTTAAGAAACTGAGATATGATCTCACAAAAAAAGTTGAAAGAGAAAGAACTTTACTCGGTGAATCGCCCATTTAAGAAGAGCATTGTGTAAACATATATATTGCCTTAATTTTGCAAGAAACCTATATATTGCCTAGATTTACTGACTGGTCTGGAACCAATAAAGGCTTGATATCTACAAGTCATCCCGGCACTCCCTCCTGCACCCTTGACAGCTTTTGGAATCAAGCTAAGGCAGACATCAGATCGAAAAAAATATAGAAAAAAAATTCAAAATTAGCAACATCGAGAAAAGCATGAGTCTACGTACGCATAGAAACAGGAGCCGTCTGCCATAAACCACCAACGTTACATCAAGAAACTCAAACAGTGCATGCAGATAGATGGGTAGCTCCACGAACTCATCGACGTCACACGATTACATTATACCTTAGTCATGCATGAGATATTGTATATCATAAAGCATAGCTGCTATATGTTAATTAATAATTTAACGATCGGTAGTTTTATCTTTGAAGCCGCCGGAGCTTTTTGTGGGGAACAGATCGAGTGTCTTTGGAGGATCGAAGCTGGGATTGGTTGAGTACTGGCTGTGACACCCATAAGCTTCAGTACTGCTGTTTGTTAGTTCTTCCCCTTTAGTTTCCAACTTGCACAACAAATTCAATCCCTGCGTCGCATCCTGCAAACACGCAGATTTAATTAGCGGACATATATATATGCGTATTGAAATGGTCGACGAGCTAGGAAAGATTAACTGGATTGATTGAACCTGCTGATTAAAGAAGTGATGGGAGAGGGGAGAAGTAGAAGTAGAGCTGAGATGATGGTGGTGGTGCAGGTGGTGGCCGTGGAAAAAGATGTGACAGTTAGGACTAAATCCTGCGGCGGAGCGGAGAAGGAGGTGGTGCATGCTGAGGCTCCTGCGGAGCTTCTGCCTCTCCCTGGCTTTGTGGTTTTGGAACCAGTAGAACACGTTCTTGCCTTCGATGTTGCCGTAGCAGGAGAGGTGCGCGGTGATCTGCTGTATTTGCTGCGCGTCGGGCGTGCGAACTCCGCTTCGGTACAGCTCCTCCAGTATCATCAGCTGCTCCGGCGTGGGGCACCACCTCGTCGACGGCACTTGAGGCATCTTCTTCTTCTTCTATTACTTTTTCTTTCTTCTCTTTCTCTTCTTGGACTTGCGACTTAGTCTAATTTTGTCTCTTCCAAGTTCTGGTGGATTAGCGTATAGGACAGTACTACATAGAGCGAGAGCGAGAGAGACAGAGAGAGAGAGAGAGAGGGGCAACGACAGGAAAAGAATGTGCATATTGACTAGAGCGAATGCGAGCGGAGACAAAAGGGATGATGGGCGATAAAAGCCTTTGGAAAAAAAAAATAAGAAGAAGAAGAAGAAGAAGACGTTGGGGATCAAAAAGTGGAGACGGTCACTGGCACTGGTACTTCGCTCATGCTGATGTTTGCTTCTGATCTGTGCCGCTCACTTCTCTGTGCATGCCTTTAGTCAATTGTTTTTTATGAGTAAAAATACGTCAAATTTGTTAGGCTAGGCGTCAAATTTATATTTGCCTGTATGAGATGTGAGAAATATATAGTAATAACATTGTTCATAGCCCAATTTCTATTTGTTACTATCGGATTTCTATCGAATCGCAGTCATAATCCAGCTATAGTTGAGCCGACATCAAAGTCCAATCATATGACGATCGAATTTCAATCAATTTTGATTGCAATCGGACGACACTGACACCCATAAGATTCAGAAGTTGATTTATAGTGAGGATGACGATTCGACAATGACGAATTTGACGATCAACGATGTCGATGCACATAGTTGCGCATGCGGTCGACGCTCAGCATATCTATTCTCTCTCTATATATATACCCATGAATACTTTCGTTTCATCGTCCAATCACTTATGTATTATAGTTTAATCTTAGAATTTAAAAAAATCGAACAATAGATAATGACGGTGCTCATAGATACTTATGAATGAATTGTATATGATAACATTTATATAGAGAGAGAAGAATGATACCTTGCACAATTTATCCATGAGTATCTTTTTTATCTATCATTTGATTCTCTTGGATTTAAGGATTAGACTATAGTGTGCAACTGATTAAATGATGTATAATGAAGATGCTCACAGACGAATTGTGTGTTAGTGCCTATAAGATTCATATATTTCCATAATGATATGATATTGTCCACTTTGAGTCTAACCCCTCGTGACTTTATTTTTGGACTTTACTAAAAAAACCTCATACCAATGGAAATATCTTTTCATTTTATAAGCACATGATCTTTTCTATGTCTTACCAATGTGGGACTTTGATTATATTCCCCAACAATTTCCTCCCCTCTCAAATGAAGAATCACATTGGGCTTCCCTCAAGCTTATTCTTTCTCGAAGGGCTTCCTCTGCTTGATGTCTGATTCTCAACCCACCATGTCTTCCTGCCAACTGTCTGGTCCTACTAACCCAGCTTGATTTCCTGCTAACTATCTGGTCTCTTGACTTAGCTGAACTTCTTACCAGTTGTTCAGTTCTCCTGACTCAATTGGACTTCATGTCTGGTGTCTGGTTCTCTTGATCCAGACATGGGAGCTCCACTTCCTTCATTCGAGGTGCATAGTTTGACATGGATCATGACTCTGATACCAATTGTTATTGTCTATGAGATTCACATATCTCTACAAATTGTATGATATTGTCCACTTTGGGCCTAAGCCCTCATAGTTTTATTTTTAGGCTTTACCCAAAAGGTCTCATACCAATGAAGATATTTTTTCATCTTATAAGTACATGATTTTTTTCATATCTTACCAATGTGAAACTTTGATTGTATTTTCAATACTCCCAACATTGTGTGATGTAATATTTTTCTATATATATAGAGACAGAAATATTATTTTACACCATTCATTCATCAATATATATGAGCACTTTTGTTATTTATCGTTCGATCCCTTTGGATTCATGATTGTACTATAGTGTGCAAATGATCAGACGATAAATAATATATAAGTGCTCACTGATAAATTTAATATTTAATTCTAATAAAATCAGATGGTAACTAGATAACGAAAATACTCATAAATAAATTATATAAAGTAACATTTCTATGTATATATATACAGAAAAATATTACTCTCTATAATTTATCTTTAAACATCTCTATTATCTATCGTCTAATTATTTATCTATTATAATTTAATTATTGAATCTAAAGAAATCGGCGATGGATAATAAAAATGTCGCACAATAATTATATAAGATAAAATTACATATAAAAAAATATAAAATCGCCACATTAGCGGCCCCCCTACGTATGAAGGGGGGTAAATTAGGATGTCTGATGGTCAATGCAGAAATACAGAGTCATCAGTGGTTTGACGGTAAACTTCATAAATCTACTTCTTATCTTTTTAAATTTTAACATGGCTACACTGGCTATATGAATTAGCCCATTGAACTGAGATAAAATTACATATGCTACAGGGTCATGGGGATGGCGGTGGTGTTTCGAGTGGTGGCCTTCGTGCATGCAGGTAGCGTTTCTCTTAATATCACGTTGTGGCGGCATCAACGAAAGACTCTCACTCGCGGTGGGAGGGACTGCATTAGCGGAGCACAAACCCTAGGCTACCAAATCATATATATATATAAGTACTGTTATATATATTATTTTGATTAAAATCACTTTAATTTTATAAATATCAGATCAAAATTGCTACTGTTATAATAATTGCAACAACTATAGTGTTACTGTCCGAATGATCCAAAGGGAGAGGAGGACTGGTTCACATAGATGGAGATTGGATCCGGGTCGAATACCTGAAATAGAGCAAGAAAGAGAGAGACGGGAGACGTCGGAGGAGCTCCGGCGTTACCACTCCGACGCTCGAGTTAATAGTGGAAATAATGAGCAGGATGAATGAAGAGAAGATCAGATGCCCCACCTGAATGGCCGTGAGCTCCTATATATACAAGAGTGTGCTGACAGTCGGGTGTCCGAGAAGAGGCATGCTCTGACAGCAGCATGATCTAACAGCGGTCAGAAGTATAGAATGTCATATCCTTATTAATGCATCCCTTGTCAGGAGACATCTCTCCATAAATGCTAGGGACAATAAGTCATAAAGATCTCATACCTTGTCCTTGTCAGAGATGTAAGTAAGATAGGGGTCCTTTTAGTTGTTAGACCGTATGAGGCCTGACACAGTACCCTGAACGGAACATATGAATATAGAAAGAGCTGGTCTCTGTTACCGAGACATAAGAGGTGGGTCGATTAGCTGCCGAGACATAAGATGAGGTCTCCTGTCGAGACATAATAGAGGGTCTTCTACCGAGACATAAGATGAGATTTCCTGCCGAGACATAAGATGAAGTCTCCTGTCGAGACATAATAGAGGGTCTCCTGCCGAGACATAAGATGAGGTCTCCTGCCGAGACATAAGATGAGGTCTCATGCCGAGACATAAGATAAGATCTCTTGCCGAGACATAAGATGAGGTCTCCTACCGAGATATAATAGAGGATCTCCTGCCGAGACATAAGATGAGGTCTCCTATCGAGACATAATAGAGGATCTCTTGCTGAGACATAAGATGAGGTCTCCTACCGAGACATAAGATGAGGTCTCCTGCTGAGACATAATAGAGGGTCTTCTGTCGAGACATAAGATGAGGTCTCCTGCCGAGATATAATAGAGGGTCTCCTGCCGAGACATAAGATGAGGTCTCCTGCCAAAACATCCATTATGCACCAGGCTAAGCCCGCATTTGGCTAACCTTAGGTCATGAACAGTCTAGATCATGAACAATTTAGGTCATGAACATTTTCCGTCCATATCATATAGTATAACTGTTATACTAATTTTAAATTAATTTTTATCATGTTAAAATAATTTAAATCGAGTTTCAATAATTTTGACCGACTTTTCAAAAAGTATTTTTTTTTATATGACAATGCTTTATATATAATAATTTCGATATTAGTACGTTTAAGTGTCCGTACCTCTATAACGTCTATACGAGCACAGTTGTCATCAATTTTATGAACACAATTGAATAATTAATATTACTCATGTCGCAGTGCTAGTTACTATTTAAAGAAAATTAAAA